>BQNB010061172.1:0-36601 GCA_026074375.1 Tanacetum coccineum | reverse complement strand
GTAGAGGGGGTGAATATGTTTCTGATTAAAATCTTAAAACTTTCGTATCAAATACCTGATCAATCGTAACTTAATATAAAAAGTACTAAATGTAGTTTATGACTATATGAACAATGGAAGACATAGTATAAGCACATAGTCACAACACAAGCATAAATATCGAGCTACAACACAAGCATAATTATAAAGTAAAGAGATGACGATATGTAAAAGAGAAAGCAAACCGAACACGATGATTTATAATGGTACGGTCACGGAGTATCCAACTCGAGAGTTACTTTACTAGATCAACAAACTCCCTTCTCGCGGAGAAAACCTTACACAACGTTGCTTACATTTTTTTCGGTACAAAGCTAAATACTGAGTCCTAACACCAGTATCCTCGCTTACACTTTATCCGGTACAAAGCTAAATAACGGGTTCTAACGCACCAAGTAGAACCAACCCAAACCCGTTATGTTTTATGGCCTAACATAACAAACCTTGTGTTTTATGGCCTAAACACATAAACCGTGCCGCTTACATTATTTTCCGACACTAAGCTAGATGTCGAGTCCTAACCTTAGCTAGAACTAATATACCACTTTACCAATGTATTTTAAGGCCTAAAATACTAACCAACCCACAATCAACCCATCCAAATATATATATCATTTAGATCTACACACTACTAAAGATTGGAAGACATGGACTCAATCTATATGTTACAAATGGACTAACTATACTACATAACTTCGGATCTTGAAGATGACCGAAGTTCTTCTCTTGCACTTGAGGGAAGAAGGAAAGAGTAGAAGATTGGATCACATTTAAACAAGATTAAACAAGTTAAATGATCAAAGATTTAGAGAGATTTAGTGAGATCTAGAGAGAGAAATAACTGAGAGAAATTCGTGCAAAAGAGTTGTGTAAATGGTTGGAGGTGACTCGCTATTTATAGGAGCTAAAAACTGCCAGTCTGTCAACGGCGGTCCCAGATATATAATGGGGCCGCTGGACAATTAAGGGGCCGCCGGGCTATTTTAGGGACCGCCCCGACAGACGCTCCCATTTTTGTCTTTTTGTGGTGACAAACTTGTCTGGTAAAAGTTTAACATGTTTTGGGGGGAAAAGAACCAGATTTTTAAATTCAAATTAATTACCAAATAAAACATTTCTTTATAATTCAAAAATAATTTGTCTAAATAATTTTTGAGAAATATTTTTGGTATATTTATAAAAGTATAAAGTTTAAGACAAAAACTCATTTCTTTGATCATCCTACAAGTTTAATGTTGTTTGTACATACCTTGCGTGATTTACGTCGGGTGCAAACAAATGTCGGTGTTGATGTAGACTTGAGACGTCGAGAGACGTAGATGCATGTATGCATTGATGATTTGTGATTACGAGTAACTTGCACACTTTACGTTATGTATTACAAGTCACATATTTGTCATCACCAAAACATAAAGAGATCATATAGATTAAATATCGTAATATTTGCACTAACAGCTTTTATCTTGAATCCTTTGTCGAGACAAGTAGCATAAGTATCAACTCTTTTAAAGTTTCATATGTAAAGTTATCCATGAAATAATAAAGTGATGATTCCGTTACATCTTGTTATCTAGTGATATCAAAACTCGACATCATTTGTCAATTCCATTAATTCCATTATGTTCAACTCTGAATACTCTCTTTATACCTTTGAAACATAAATTATCATCCTCGACTATATGGGCGTCAGTACAATTAATATCTTAATATTTTTCTTACCTTTCATGATCATATCATTTTCTACACATTATCGTTTCGATATCATGTTTTATGCTTAGGTAAGACGATTTATGATCATCTTATTGAAATGAATTAGGACGCTTTTTCATTTGAATAAGAAATTATAAATCTCTGAACTATGAATTTATAAATTCTCAGTTACAAGGATTTGGACGCTTCTCTTTGTAAGTGACAAATTATAAATAAATAGGCTTAAGTATATAGCATACGTACAAACAAGTTTCTTTCAATCCGTTTGTGCAAATAATTCCTTTTCATCACTTAATCATTATCATTATTACCTTTATTATCTGTTCATTTCCAAATCTATATCCCACATGATTAGCAACTCTCTTACAATTCATAATCATTCCTTGACATCTCTTCGACATCCGACTAAATCTCGGGATGAGATTTCTGTAAGGGGTAGAGACTATAACAACCCAAAAATTTTCATCAAATATTATGATCACAAATCTACGAGAAATTTTTCGCTTTATTACATTACTCGCATTACCAATATCTCAATATGCAATGTAACTTGCATAACTAAAGTAGACGAGTTCACGCAACCTACCTATGCCATCTATATCTACATATATGTCAAGCAAACATCATAACATGTCAAGTCAATATCATCATATCCTTTTCACAAAGTACATTACTCATATAATGTACCATTTGCAACGTTATATCAAAACGGGCTTTAAATCGTTATCGTATACCTCTAAACCCTAATTCCATGAAAGGTTAATATCTAAAGCGAATGTACAAGCTACTAAAGCATATATAAAAGTCATATAACATTTCATTTGATTATACTTTCCCTCCAAAATAAGGTACAAGTTCTTTAAAGCATAATGCACAAGTCATTAATGCACGATGTCCAAATAACCGTTTTACCTCCGTTTTCCCAAGGAATCTTGTATAATCCATCAATTACAAGTTAAAATCAAGTCGTATACTTCATTTATATTCCATAATCATTCTAATTTCATAAGATTTCATGAAATGAAACCGAGAAACCCTAACCCGAGCAAAATACTAAACTATGACCTGTTTCTTTGTTTTTATCCATCATAAACCTAAACCAACCCTCAAATAAGTTGTAATAACTTATTTTACAACATTACTAAACATATACAATCATCATTTCATCATTTCATCTCAATTATACAGGAAATAAATCCAAGAAACCCTAAACATGCCCTAATTTGATTTTGGACCCGTTTACTCATTTTCACCCATTTTAAACCCGAACCACTTATCAATTCTTGTTATTAATCCTTAATACAAGTCCTAAAAATATGAATCTATCATTGTATCACCAATACACACAAATTATAAGCAATAAAACCCAAATCGTGCCCTAACCCACTTCACTTGAACCCGTGACCCTTTTTCTTGTAAATTAACCCATTTTAAGCTTTCTTTTGCAAACAAGCACCTCATGACTCACCTCTTTACTTCCCATAGCAGCTTACAAGCAAGTATAACACATTCCATGGTTGCTAAAATGGCCACATCACTCCCTTGTTGGCTCACTTCAGCTGCGGCCACCACAACACCCAAAACCACCTCCACAACCTTCCACCTTGCATTCTAGCCTTCCTTACTCATCCTATAGCCTCTCCACATCACCCCCCAACTGTCCTCACCTGGTCTCTTAGCACCCTTGGCCTCTAAGTTTCAAAATGGGTATAAATAGGGGTGTTATGCCTTCATTTCTACTCATCCCCCACTTCCTCCTCTATAACCCATTTCTAGCAGTAATACTTTGCTCAAGAAGATCCTAAGAGATCATATGAAGTCTCAAGATTAGAAGTAAAGAAAAAGAAATCAAGAAAAGAGGCCCGAGAGTCATTATTCTAGGCGTACGAAGCTAAAAGTCCCGATTTTGACGCGTTTCTAAGCTATAAGCTCAAACCCAAGTTCTGGATGTTCCACTTCTGCTCCTATACCCTTATGATGTTAATATGATCATGCATAAACTTGTTAAAGTTTTATAACTCAATTCATGCTCATTTTCCATTTTGATCCAAAATCGTACACCCGAAACCCTAATTTTATGTTTTTCTTAAAACTAAATGTTATAATGGTTAAATGTTGTTATAATCTATCCTAACATGCTTAACTAATGTTATTATAACCACTTTATTGATTATTGAAGGAATTTGAATTAAAAACCTACGCGTTTTCATTATAAAACCCTAAAACGACCCGTTTTGATTTCTAGCTAAACAAATCGTTAATCTGAACTTTCGTTAAGTTAAACCTTCATATTTTAGCTTATATTAATAAGCTATAACCTGAAAATATCTTTTGGAATGTTAAAATAAGCTTGCATGGCAATTCAGACTTGTTTGGTAAACATTATCCATGCAAGGGGTATATATCGTAACTTTCTGAAATTAATAACTAAAAGGACTAAATATGTCATTTTATCAAAGTTATAACTATAGGGGTCTATTATGTCACTTTCTAAAGTACAAGGTTTACTTTGTATATCTTTTAAACTTGAAGGACCAAACTCGTAAAAGTGCAAACTCCAAGGGTATATTTTGCCATTTTTCATTCTCAAGGGTCTAAAATGTAACATTTTGAAAAAGTATAAAAACATGTTCAAAACAATACAAGACATAACTTTAATTAACGCTTCTCGTGCTTATCATTTCCAGTTATTGATCAAAACGCTTAAAACCGCTTATGTTATAACCATTATATCATTCATCATCGATGTGCTTTTAAAAATCATGTTCCGAAGTTATATCGTACCACAATACTAGGGAGCTTCATATTAAGAGGTTTCATCTTGGTATTACGTTCTGACTGAGTTGTTGGGTTTACGATTTAAAGTGCCCTAGCTCCTCAAACGTTTACTGAATGACTTCTGAATTATGATGGCCCGAACGGTGATACAATACTCCATAATAACTCCATCAAAGATGATATTCATTATAAGACATATTCAATCTTCCTAAGACTTGACATATTACCTCGGGTTGTGTGTTGCGTGACGTGGCTGTTTACTATCATTTTGCTATATCAACCTTCCCTGTTGAGATTGTGATAAGGTCGTCAGCTTTCATTTTGGAATATTTATTACACCTATCTATCAGGTGAGTTCATAGCCTCGCATTTCAATCTTTTAACTATTTCATAAACCCGCGAGGGGGATACATGCTATAAACATGAATGCAATTATTTCTGTATGCTAACCTGATATACCATTACAATTAATGTCTAAGTTACTTTATGCCAAAAGTCCCTCATTATCATGGACCATTAATCACTTACGGGTGAACGCGAATATTGTGGATAGATCTATCGGGATTGACGAATCATGTTTGTGTTAACCGGATAGGTAACCAAACACACTATATTTGAATTTCATAGGTATATGGCAATTACCTACACCGAGGGCCATTATCTCTATATATATATACCACATCATTTTGGGTATATATATACACTAGTCAGTTTGTGTGCCATGAGCTTAGACCAAGACCAAATCAGACCAAACAGACCAAACAAGACGATAACGCAATAATACACTGTTACTATGATAATTGTATTCGTTGCAATTATTACAAATACCGGGTGTATAACAACGTAACCCAATACCACACTATAACGCATTACTATGACACTGCTTCTATAACAATTACTTATGATGACTTGTATTCAACTATTACATTTCAAACCTATGAATTTCACTCAACCATTGTGTTGACTTTTTAGCATGTTTATCTCAAGTAATTGAGCAACTTATGGCACGGAGTGGCATGGACTCGAAGATGGCTAAAACTTGTTATCATTCACATTGTATGTAACTAGATTTTGGGACCTGCCTTTGTAAAACTCTGATTTTAAATGAATGATAACGTATCTTTTGAACAACGTCTCTTTTGAGTCGTTTTCTATGATTATGATTGTTGTTTCCATGAAGTAATACCCCAGATTAGCTTCCGCTGCTATATTTGTAAAAATGGGGGTCTTACAAGTTTGACTTTCAAAAGTCAAACTTCGTAGTTGACTTTTTACCCCAAAAATAACCAAACTTGACTCGGCCGTAAAATCTTCGTTGTTAGGAGTTACAAGGCCCACTTTATATCAAAACGAACCTTAGAACATCCTTTATCATATTCATAAGCCTAATTTAGATTTCAAAATTTTCTCAATACGTTACGGTCAAGTCAAACTTTCTGGTCAAACTTGGTCAACCCAAAGTCATACCAAATCACATTTTTAGCAAAATCTAATCATTCCAACATGTTTAACTAGCCTAAAAACATGTACCAAAACTATCAAACACATATTCATACTCAAAATACTTTCAAATTAATTTTGCACTTGAATCATCTAGCTGCAATCATATACATGTAATAACATATAATTAACCATACTAGAAATGTAATTAGAAGACTCACAAAGCTAGAACAAAACTCGACTATGGTTTCCCCTTGGTGCTTAGGATCGGACGAACCCCCCAACACAACAAACCAAAGCTTTTTTAATCAACCAACTTGCTAAAAACACTAATCTAGCTATACTAATCACCCCCTTATACTTGAAATTTCCAAGAACACACCAAAAATTCAACTTCTTCAAAACTTAATGCATGTGAGATTTCTATAGTGGGATTTGTAGCTCTTAAAACAAGGATTAAGATGGTATAAATTGATTGTATTGCATGTCAAAAAAATTAATGGATTGGGTGTTTGTTTGAGGTGTACGATCTAACAAGAACAAGGAGATAGGAGGAGTAAAAATTTTCATAAAAGTGTTATGTGTGTGAGGTTGGTGCCTATTTATAGAAAAGATCTTTGGCACTTTGGCAAAACTAGTCCCTCCATTCTTAATCTCTTTTAAAACTAGTACAAGCCTTCCTTTTTATCCATAAAAATTGGCCAAAAAACTCGGGCCACCACTTTCGTAAATATTTTTAAATCCGTCCCACTAAATATAGTTTAATAAATCGTTAAACCTCGCAAAACACGATCTTTAAACACGGTTTTATAAAAACTCGTGGAAACGTCAAAAAATACAAAAATAACATATTTACGCTCTCGGAGCAGTAAAATAAATTTTCTGACTTTCTTAAACGCTAAAAACAAATAGAAACTAAATCACAGAATGAAATTTACCTTATAATTATATATTTTCATCAAACCATATCTAGCATAAACGACTATAACCAGTTACGTATAAAATATAAGTGTCGTAGTTCAGGATAAACGTTGACTTGAAACTCGGGTTGTTACAATGCGGAACTAAAATGGGGATTGAATGTGGAACTACAATACGGATTGAATGACAATATGTGTGTGTGTGTGTTATCTCCTCACTAATAACTTTGCATAAACCTAAATTGTTATGCAAAGTTAACTACTATGCTAACCAACTGAGTTCACTCAAGGACTTAGTAGGTTTGAAGGAGTATGTATTTTGTGAAAGTTACGACTTTGAAGGCACAAAACTCACACCTACTCCCTTACAAGAGTTTTATATATGCTACTTAGGTAGGGTCATACCCACATGGGTGATAAGTGTGTGTCTCAATGCTGATAGGCTAGTACACAACGAACAGCTTTGTCTCTATTACATTTCTATTCTAAGTATGGGACAACAACACTCTCTAAGGTCAATACTGACACTAACTTTGACTTCATACCTTATTCAGGATAGAGGAATTCCAGACAGATAATAGCTTAGACTTATTTGTTTCAAACTATCCTGCCTATTCTTCAATCTCTTGTCTTCAGGGTCTTTTAGTTGTTGGAGATCATATGAGGTTTAGTGAGTCTATTGCCATGACAATCACCTTTTTAGGGGTAATTATATATCAAATAGTATATTAAAATATCAAATATAAAATCCCTGAGTCAACCTAGTCAACCCTTTAGGAAAAAGGTCAACAAACCCACGGGTATGATATAAATGATTCCGGGCAAGTGATCACCCGGGTCGTTCTCCCAACGGAGCGTAAAATTGACGGTTACGTTTTTTGTTTGAATTTTGGATGCTTGAATACAAGAAGGATTTGGTTTTGGATTCTAAATTCTACGGGAAAGCAAAATAACACGGGAATTAAACTAAGGAAAACCTAATTCTACAGGAAGCATAAATAAGGCATGAAAATAAATCCTAATTCTACGGGAACATAAATAAAGGCATAGGAAAGCTAAACTAAAGGACGGGAAAATAAATCCTAAGTCTACGGGAACATAAAAATGAAGGTAAAGTTAAAACAGAAAAACGAAAACGAGATCAAATCTCGTTCTTTAAAAACCTAAATTCTACAAAATTAACCTTAAAAATGCAAATTTAATTTTTAACAATCCTAAATGATAAAAGAAAATTTCAAAAAAAAGAATTATATTTTTTTGATTTTTATTTTATTTAATATGAATTAAAAACAGTTTTAATAAAAAAAATTAATTAAAAATACTAAACAAAGTTGGAAAAATCTAAAAAAAATTTGAAAAGTAGTTTGACTAAAGCTAAATCTAAGAAAAATAAAACGGAGAAAAGTGCTTAATGAAATAAGCACAAAATAAGCAAATAGTGGATGTTAGGCTTATTGGCTAAAAAGGGGTTATAAATTTAATTGGGCAAACTCTAACCAGATGGCCCTACTGGTGCCGCTGGTATAGAGTGTGTGTGTTAAGGCTTGGTTTGTGAAAGGGGAGGTCACAGGTTCGAAACCTGTGGCCTACCCTTTTTTGAAAACATTTTTTTTTCATTTTTCTTTTTTTAAAACTTGTAAATTAAGCTGAAACAACAATCTTAAAAAAACACTTTTTACAAAACTGGAAAATAAGCCAGAAATAAGCAAGAAAAAATTGACAGATTTGGTTTTAAGGCTAATGGACTTAAGTACTAAATTGTTGGCTTTTTACACACAATAAGCAAATGAAAAAGGCAAATAAGCCAACAACACATGATCACCTAACCCTAATAAGCACTAATAAGCAAAAATAAGCAAGGAAAACAAGTAGATAATCACTTAAAAGCAGATAAGCAGTATAGTGGCATTTTTGTCAATAATGGCAGGTTAAACCTTAACTTTTGAGCTTAAATTTTAAAGGCTTAATGGAACATTATGGCTAAAAGGTAAAAAGCAAAGTTGAAGCTTATATACCAAACTATAAGAATCCATCAAAAAATATGAGTTTGAAACTCATTCAAACTATCAAAACGCTTAATCAAAAGCCTTACTCAGACTAAATTTGGACAGTTTTGTTAAAATAGGTAAGAGGAGATGAAATCCTAAAACCAAAACATAAGGTTGTTTAACCAGATAGTGAACTCAAAGTATGACAAATTTAGAATACTAAAACACCACTTAAACATTCTAATCTTAAAAAGCAAAGAAATGCATACAAAAACTTAAATTTTACCACAGTTAAGAAAATTTGTTTATAAAAACTTGCTAACTATCTAAAACTTAATTAAAACTTGATTGTAAAAACTGATTTTGGAGGAATCAAGAGTGGTTTTAAGAAACAAGAGTGGTCAAACAGTACTTAACCAATAGGTTAGTACTGTTTGCCAAACACCCCTTTAAATTTTGATTTCTCATTTTTACACTACCAAAGTTTGAATTAAGCTAGGAAAAATAAGAACAGATAAAGCATTAAGCAATTAGAGGTCAAATAAGCTAAAATTTATTAGAAATAAGCACTGAATTAAGCTGAACTGAAACAAGCAGTTATATAAGGAAAATGGACAAATTTGCATAAAGAAACTTTAACTGAATTTTCATAAAACTTAAAAAGATTACAAGGTTTTAAAGCTTAAAAGACAATAAAACTAAAACATAAGCTTCAAAATTCTAAGCTAAGCTACACTACACTAGATAAGCTATTCTACTCCTAGATGGTTCTTCAGACTTGTGCTTCTTTTTCTTTATATAAGCTGCCAGTTGTGCTTCTTGTGTGAGAGATGTCTTCAAAAACTTCTCTTGTGCTTTTTTAAATCAATCCCAGCCATAAAAATGGCCTTGGAGCCCAATCCATAAATCTTGGCCATTGATAAATTTTTGGCGCCCAATATTCACATGGATTGCCAGCGTGTCGAAATATACAACTGGTAAGTCACATGGGTTGTGGGGTTAGGGATGGTGATGGATTTGTCTGGGGTGAGGTGGGGTTGAAGATTGATGGTGATGGGGTTTTTGGCGGGTAAAGGTGGGAAAGGGTTTATTGTTTGACTAGGTTAAAAAAAGTAACAGGTGTATGGTTTAAGGATGGATGGCAACTTTGGCCCCTTATCTTGTATAGTTGTGTTACACCCACAGTCCTTGTGGTGAAATAAGTTTGGGGATTTAACAACTTCAGTCCCTGAAGTTGTATACTTCTTTTGCACCCACAGTCCTTGGGGACTAACGACATAAAGGTTAAGGGTGTTGTGGCCTTAACGGTTGTTATAAGGGATTGGGCCTAATTTATTTGTTTTGGGCCGTGCTTATATTAAAAGGATTTTGGGCTTATTTGGTCTTCATGTAATACCTTAATGGGCTGACCTGGCCTATTAGATGGGTGCGGGTTGGCCCATTAAGTATTTCTTAGGTTTCGGCTTTGACTTTGACTTTTTGACCTTTTGGGTTGACTTTGACTTTGACTTTGACTTTGACTTTGACTTTTTCATGCTTTTCTATTTCGTGCTTGGTTTTGTCCGTTTTGGCTTGATTTTTTGTCTTTTTGTCGGATATCCGTTTCCTGCACAATATAAGTGAAAAAATACAAATACAATGTATTATTGGTACATTTTTGGTCGTTTAAGTCCGTTTTTATTGTCATGTCCTTATGCAATGCTATAAGTAAACACTTAAGAAAACTAAGAATCTCAATCCCTCTCGACTAATAACTTCGAAAAGTAGCTAAGTGTTCATCAAGGGGAATTAAAGAATCATTAGTTTTGAAAAGCCCCTTTTTATCATTTTTTAAATATATACACTTATTCTCACACATATTTTTTTCTTTTTCTCATTTTTTTTGTACTTTTCATACTTTTCTTTTAGCAACTAACTAGAAAGTTTGACTTTCGTTATTTTCATAACTTTTAGGGTCATAGAACAAGAAGCGCCTATAAAATAATTTATAGATGTCTAAAGGATAAATTCATCGTCCCCGATTTTTCACTTGTCCAAACTAAGCTTAAAACAAAATCACCGTTAAATACAAGTTAAGATGCTAACACTACTCATATTTGTAACTTGTAAACTTTTCACTCCCTACAATTATTTTATATTAGGTGAATGTGCCATTTCTAATTTCAACCATGGATCAACGTTTTGCAAAATTTCTATGCTTCACGTTCCACTCGAGAATAATGAGTTTGAAGGCAAGATCATCCCATGTAGCGACTTTCGTCTCGGCACATCCCAACCTTGCGGCTAAGTGACCAGGCTTTTGACACCCCACAGAGACTAGTATCGGGACTCACGGACCTTCGGTTTCAAAAACTCTTAGGTTTCTCGTTTACACATAGCTTATTTAAAATGAAATAGTCTTAGTTCGAAAGCATATTTAAATTTAAGAAAAAGAGATTTTCCCTATATTTATTAAATCATATATATTGCACTTAACATTAACATTGCCATGATACAATTGAAATCCTCGACCTCTTTGAAGGCTGCAACATCGGTTGTGAGCCAGCAAGATGCAGCAAACTTTTATCAGTCTCGGATTATTATTCTCACTATGGGCCTTTTTTAGAAGGCTGCAACATCGGTTGTGAGCCGGCAAGATGCAGCAAACTTTTATCAGCCCACAGTTTATATTAGTGTTACCTCATTCATTCATTTTTTTTTCATTTTTCATTTTTTTTATTTTATTTTTTTTCATTAAACTTTATACCACGATATATAGAGAAGACTTCTTTTTGGAAAATTTAAGTATAAATTTGAACTAAGACAAAAATGTTATTGACTACATTTCAAAAATTGTTGATTTAAGTTTAATTTTCAAAAATAGCACGTATTATTAGTCCGGTTAGGAGCTTATGGGAGAAAAAGCCACAAATTACACACATGAGCTTGTAAGATTTCCAAATAATCCTTGTTTAGCATCTAACTCATAATTAACTCTATTATTTCTCGTTCTTCGCAAATTTAAAATCTTTAATGAAAAGATCCACGAATGCTTAGTCTAAAAGTTAAGGAACAAGCTAGAGCTCAGCACGCTCGATCGAGTCAAAATTTATTCTTATTCTACCCAGTGGGAAAGTCAAAATTGTGACAAAACACTTATTTTATTTTTGAAAATTTTAAATTTTTTCATTTTTTTGGTATTTTGGTGGTAAAAACAGGATTACGTGAAAACAACGACTGCAGGCACAATCAAATCGATAGATCCCCCATACTAGAACTAAACATTGTCCTCAATGTTTTACGAAGGGTCTCTATGTATATCTAAAGCCGTTTATTAAGTATGCTTAAAGATAAACGTTAGTCGATAAGATTAGGATATCCAATTCCCATAATGAAGCTGAGGATTTGAAGCTCGAGTGAACGAAGGACAAAAACCACTAGCACGAGAGGCTTCAAAATCCGGGCAATCCTGGACATACAACACAAAACACGAAAACACGAGAAACGGAAAAAGCGAGCCACAACACATCACAAAACACTTATTCATTACTACTACTATAATTAGGATAAGCATGGGTTGCCACCCACGAAGTGCTTATTTTTGTTAACCGAGTCTTGAGCCTGACTCGATCCCCCATACTTGAGTTGGTCAAGGAGGATAGAAATGGAGAAACAGAACATCCAAGTTAGGAGTGTTCCCTTCATGAATCATCATCGGGCTTTCATGATGAAAAAGATTGAAAGCTTTAAAGCCCCGATGAGATAAGAGATGAACTTTGTCCTTATTTTCGGATGAAAATAGAAGCAAAGTATCAATTAATGGATAAAGGGTGGGTTGGGTGGGAAAAATTCTAGGCATAAGAACATAGTGTTCGGAAATATCACCTACCACTTTAGTAGTTAAAAGTCCCGTATCAGGCTTAAAGTAAATTCCATCATCCGGCTGTTTCGCAGGAGGACGAGTGGATGATGGAAAATCAGAATGAAATGACTTATTTTTAGGAAGTGAAATGGAATTATTGCTAAGCAATTCTTCAAGGAAAAGGATATCCCCTTCAGAGTTATAGTCATCATTCTTAATGCCCAGTGGCATCAAGTCATCCGGAGTAAGAAATAAATCGATTTCCTCCATAAGAGAGTCACTATCCTCAACGGGGATAGGAGATGGGGAGAAAGAATCGATTACAGCATCAGAATTTTCAGAATTACTTCTTCCGGGGGTCGAGGGGATGAATTATCATATAACAATCTCTCAACACGATGAATTTCTTCCTCAGGATCAAAATCGGCTTCATTAATTCCCGGTGGAATTAAATTGATATGAGCGAGTTCACTAGAGAACTCCTCAAGAAAGGAATCAGACTTAGGAGAAAAAATGATTTCTTCATCAAAAAGAGGGTTCAAATAAATTTCCTTCGGAACGTCCTCATTAGAAAATGACTCGTCGTCACTAGAGGGAAAATCGTCGTCATCAAAGAGAGTATTAGAGAAAGTTGTAAAATTATCACAAACGGGTACATCACACTCACTTTCGATATCGGAAAAATCCTTGAACTCACTTGGGATTAGGATAAGGTTCTCAACACTAGACTTTATTACTTTGTCTGATTCCGTTTCCGGAATAGTGCTAAGATGCTCGTCCCCCATACTTAGAGAGTTATCGGGTTCCTCGGTTGGTAAATCGGATATGATTGCGATAGTATACTCCTCGTCATCATCATCATCATCATCATCATCGTCGTAGCAAAAAGAATTTAAATGTTGCGAAGGATAAGTATTAAGATTAGCCACCTTCTCTAGTTGCTGAAGCTGTTTCTTTTTATAAATTTTAATACTCATTCCATTGAAATTTTCCTTAAGCTCATTAATCTTAATCTCAATATCAATCTTCCCATTACGATAATCCTTTCCATTAAAAAGTTTTCATTTCATCTAAATAATGCTGCTTCAGATCCTCCATATCTTGGATACTCATTTCTTGAGGTGGTTGATGAATGACGGGAAACTGTGGGGGTTTAATTTGGTCAAAACCGGAATAATTAGAATCATAACACGGATTAGGTTCATAATAATTCATCGTTTGACATTGAAAAGTCTCATGAGGACCCCCACAATCTTTACAACACGGATATTGTTGTGAAAAACTTAGTGAAGTTTGTGGAAAATCATTATCAAAGTTTTGATTAAGTATCAAGATTAACCACTTGTTCTTGCCGTTGTTGTACCAGTTTGAAAACGTCTCACGAAGCTTACTCATAGAGTATTCAATCACTTGTTGAGCATATAGATGCTCTTCATTGAATTAATATGTCAATGATAAATTGTGAGGGTGAAAATTGGTCAAACACTAGAAGAGATTTAGAATTATCGAAATGTTGGTTCATGGTTGACACTGACAAGTTTCATGAGGGGACCCCGCAATTTTCACAACAAGGTTCGTAGAAGATCACTTGTTTGACATCGAAAAGTCTCATGCGGGCCCACCGCGAGTATAAACAAATATATTGTTGTTGAAAACATTGCAAATTTTATGGGAAATTAAAGTCTTGATTGTAACACGGTTCCGGATTATAGATAAACGGAACTTAAGGTGGAAAATCATAACCATAATGAGCATCATTCCCACAAAACTCACAAGAATACATCAGGGCTGTGAGGTGGGTGAAAATGGTTAGGAGGATCATCGAAAACTTAGGAGTGGATCATAAGTGAATGAATCTCATCTCCTCGAATACGATGTCGGATGAAAACTGCAAAGTTTTGGGAAACTCATAACGTTTTGATTATGGCATGGTCGGATTAGAGATAGTGGAAACTTTGCGGCGGACAAATTATAGCAAACTGAGGCACCGTTCCCACAAAGATCACAAGTACATCGTTGACAAAAGAGACCGTCTAACGAATCACCACACCCGTAACAACAATGGTGGTCAATATGTGGAGGCCTTTGTGAATAATTTTCACCGGGGTCCTAATTGAAGACAAATGGATCTTGAGGTGCATTAACAACATTAGTTTTGTCATTGGATGACTCAGAAGTGTTTAGAAAGTCTTGGAAATTTTCATCTTCATAACAAATTGTAGACAAACTCCTTCAATTTCTTTCGTTATAGAGCACATTGTCGACAATATAGACCATCAACTAGGTCTCCACAATTGGGACAATTATGAGGGGGTCGTTGAGACGAGTCTGGTGTTTTATTAGGATCACGAACAAAACTTGTCTCGAAAACCCATTTAGAAACACCAACGTGATTTAGTGAACAACGTTCCACAAGCCGAAATTCTTTAATCATGTAAATAGGATTAAACGGATAATCGAGTGGACGCCAATAAGAATTAAACAATATAGTGGGATTAAGAAGAAGAATTACATGGCAAAGAGGTTAAACAGAAGCTACTACCAAGTGGTTTTATTGAGATTTTTTAAACAACATTTTTTATTAAAGGACAAAATGAGACCGAATAACTTAAATCAATAATCAACTTGCTTTACGGTAGCTCTTTAAAATAAAAACGCACAAAGGAGCGGAGGAGGGGGAAAGCGCGAAGCTATTGAAAACCTTCTCCTTTTGGGTCGTAGTTCCTCGGAACAACCGTCCTTATACCTCTATATAGTTGTTAATCGAGATTCAAGGGGGTCGACACAATGGCACGTTTTAAATCTTTTGTTGGGAAACTTATATGATAAATGCTCACGTTGGAGAGCATTATAGTTGATGGATGGTTTTTTTATTATTTAAGCCACGTTTTTATGTTTTTGATTTTTCTTGTTTTTAAATACTTATAAAAGAAAATAAAAATATTTTTACATTTTTTTTAATATTTTATTATATTTTTTTTTCTATTAAAGAACTAACTTCACAAGGACGGATCTTCAAAGACATCTTGTCACACGTCGGAACGACAATTGCATACATTCTCCCGGAAGCGGCGCCAACACACATTGACTTCAATCAATTTCGGACTATATAAATAATAATAATATACTATACTAATTATATTACCAACCAAATCACGTGACATTGAAAGGTTTAAAGAAAGAAAATCACTGATAACATCCAAGTAGTCTATGATATTCTCGGGTCATTATTCCCCACCTGGAGAATGCATTGGAAAGTCGAGAGTCGTTTGATATTTGATGTTTGATTGAACCAAGCTTGGATTGGATTTGATTTTCTACATTCTACGGGAAAACTACGTAAGGTAACACTAAACACGCACGTTATTAAAGCCTCAAACCTCTAAAACTGATAACGGGAATCCTAAAAACGTGACTTAAAACCTAATTATCAATCTTAATCCTAATAATTTTTTAACTTTTTATAAATCCTAAGTGACTAAAATGCAAGAACAAAAAAGTAAACCAAAAACGTAAGCATTTAAAGTGAAAAAACAAAGAAAAACGAGAACGGGACCAAATCCCGTTCTTTAAAAAATCAAATTCTAAAATTTTAACCCTACAAAATCAAATTTAATTTTCCTAAGTCCTAAATGATAAAAGAAAATTAAAAAAGAATTATATTTTTTTGACTTTTATATTTTTTTATTATAAAGTAAAAGCAGTTTTTATCTAAATTAAATATTAAAAATACTAAAATATTTTGGAAAAATCTGAAAAATTACAAGAAAATACTTTAAGCTACATAGAATGCAAGAAAAATAAGAGCTATGAACAACAGCTTATAAATAAGCTATAAATAAGCCACAAAGGGCTAACAAGCAAAGAGGGAAAAAGGCTTATATTATTAAGTGTGTAGGGCTATAACAGATAGCCCTACTGGTGCTGATGGTTAGTGTGTGTGTTGTTTGGGACGTGTGTGTGCAAAGGGAGAGGTCACAGGTTCGACCCTTGTGGCCTCTCCTTTTTATCAAACATTTTTTTAATTTTTTTTTAAAACTTATAAAATAAGCTGAAATAACAAACTTTTAAAAAGAAACTTTTCTCAAAACTCAAAATTAAGCTAGGAAATAAGGTGACAGAATTGCCTTTTTAACACTAAGTAACAAAAAGGCTAAAACTTTTTGGCTTTTTAAAACTAAATAAGCTAAGGAAAAATAAAAGAGCTATTGACAGCTTATACCCTAATCCTAATAAGCACTATGAATAAAAAATAAGAAACTAAAAATAAGCTAAACTAAACTTAAGGGCAGAATCATTTAAAGGCTTTTTAAACTAAAAATTCTAAACTAAATAGACTAATAAGCTTAAATGAGCTCTAACCTAAGTTATATTAGCTAAAAGGGGCTAAGTATAACCTAATAAGCAGTACTACACACAAAATAAGCAATACTAATAAGCTATAAGCTCAGAATTACAAATGAGCTTTTGACTCAAAACTGGTAACCAAACAGCCCAAAAGGCACTTTTCTAGCTTAATTTTAAGCCCTTAAACAGAAATTAATGACCTGAGCCTTAAATTCCTGTAAAGGCTTAAACATAGCTATTATGAACACAATCAAAATATATTTTGAAAATTCAAATAAGCATATGAAAAAGCTTGATGAAAAAGACTATTTTACTCAGTATGAGCTGAGTAAAATCAGTATATACTGATTTTTGTTTTAGGAAAATTTGTGATTTAAGCCCTAGAATTAAGAACAGAAAAGCTAATATAAACCTAAAATAAGCTAAAATAGATAAACTCTATACTACAAAGAACTTGTGTTCACAAATTCAAAGCCTAACTTACACTTAAACCACCCTAAAAATTAGATTGAAAACTGCTAAAAACTTAACCCATAAAACTGTTTTGAACCATTTCTTAAACAAACAATGAAACAGTTCTACAAACTCTATTACCAGATATTAGGCTTAAAATATGACACATTTTGAGCATGAAAATCTCAACTTAGGATCTTAAATTATACAATCAAGCTTTGCACAGGTTTTGGACAAGAAAACTTCACAGATTTAATATTATGAAAAGTAGACTAAAGTTTTCAAATTTAATGCATTAAAACTTTTGAAAATTGAATTTAAACATTAACTTACCCTAATCTAAGTTGGCTAAAGTGCAAAGAACTAATTTTTACCCAGTTTGTCCCATAAACAAGGTAATCCTAAACACTCCTTAAGATTTCTAAAAACTAATTTTAAACTAAGACAAAATAAGTCTTGCATCAAACTAAATCAAATAAGCATAATAAAGACAAAAAGAGCATTTAAAAAGCAACATAAGCACAAATTAAGCAATAAAAAAGCAGATGTATAAAATAAGCTAAAATGCAAAAATGGAAGTGTACCTTGCCCTTTTGCTTAAACAAGGGCTTTAAATGAAATTCCTAAAAGCTCTAACCTACCCAACTTATGAATAAGCAGTATAAATAACCCATAAGCTCTTCTATAGCCAGCTTATCATCCAAAAGTGCTCAAACAGGAATTCTTGAGTAATGAAAAGTAAGAACTCAAAAAAGCTATTGGATAAGCTTATATGAGCATAACAGATTTTATAAGCTTACAAGAGCTTATAGAAATGACTTGTGAACAACAATAAGCTTGAATGCATAAAGATTAAAAAAAGACAGAATTGCATAAACATAAAAACAGAATTTTTCATTAACTAAAAGAGGATTACAAGACTTGTTAAAGTAAAATGACAGAATTTAAATGACATAAAAATATTAAAAGTAAAATTATACTACTCCTAAAATTACTCTAGTTTCCTTTTACAATGAAAATCCTGACTATTTATAAAAAAACTAAAAATGCAGGGTCTTCACTTGTGCTTGTTGTGTTTGTTGTGTGAGAGGATTCAAACCATTCATCCTAGCCCTTAATCTTGCTTTGGATCCAAGGCTTTAATCATAGCCATCAATTTTTTGTCTTCAACCTTCAACCAATGGGGATGTTAGGGATTGCCAGCTTGGCCTGGTTTCATGTGATGGGGGGGACCAAGGGTAGTGACACTGTTTTGTCGTGGTGCAGGGAGAGAGGAAAGTGACAGATGAACAGTGTGGGGTTTTGAGTTTGGCGGGAAATGGGTTTATTTGGGTGATCAGGGTAGCGGGGTTTATAAGGGGGTGAGGATGAGTGGTGAAAAAGGTATTGGGGTTTAGGGGTAAAAAGGTTAGAAAACTAACGGTCGTTAGCCCCTGTTTTAGTTAAGGAGTGGCACCGTTAGTCCTTGAGGACTAACTGTGTAAAAGGTATAAGTGTGTTGGGTTTAACAAGTGTTAAAAAGGGATTGGGCCTTATATTTTGGGTCGGGTATGATTTTAAAACGAATTTGGGCTAGGATGTGTTTATAAGGTTTAAGGGTTTAATTGTAGTGGGCTCACCCGACCCGACAAGGTGGGCCCGGGTTGGTCCATTTTGACAATTTTGAGTTTTTGGGTTCGTTTTTCGATGCTTATTCCATTTCTGTGTCCCGGGGTTGACTTTGACTGGCTATCTTTGACTTTTTGACTGGTTGCCTTGACTTTTCGCGCTCTTTTCATTCTCGTGCTCGGTTTGTCGTTTTTGCTTTTTTTTCCTTTTTTGAATATCCGATACCTGCACAGTAAATAAAGCAAAACACACAAATACAACGTATTTTTGGTATGTTTTTCGTCTTTTAGAGTTTTCCTAGGTAAATGGTTATGTGTAATTAAGCACCATACACCTAGCAGCATAAACTAATCTGGGCAGTAGTAAATTAAAGCCTAACAGCATTACTTAAGCTTAGCAACATTAGTTGTAAGCTAAGCCGCATTAAACTTTAACACACCAGCATTATCCTAATTTCTTTCCAAAAGCATTATTCATCATCAATTGTGATTCTCAACAAGCTCTCTTTCTGTTTTTATACTCACATAATCTCTCATTTCTTTTTCTCACCAATTCACTCTTTTTGTTTTATCACACACTCTATTTCTGTTTTCAGCTCACTATACTCTTTTTCGTTTTCTCACTATTCAGACAGTTTTATATAATGTTCCATCAATTCCATTAGTTTCTTGCTGTCCTCCCCACTTCCAAGCGTGTTAACTCTTGAGAGAGGTGGATCATTAGACTGTTTAGATGCAGCCTCAAACCTAGTTTAAGCTTCTGCACCCTCGAATATGGTATATTGGCACCTGGGACCACTACCTGAACTAGTTCCCTAAGGAAGAGATTCATTAAGTGTTGCCATAGATTGGGTCCTATTTATGTTACCACTGTCCTGCTCTGCTTCTAAGCTAGAAGTAGTAGTGCTGCCTTTCCATTCTATCTTCCCACCTCCTTATAGACCTTCTCATCTGCAAGCTCTACAAGACTGGATATATCTCAGGGTCTTGTGGCTCTTCCTAGGTTTTTAAGTCTTTTTGGGTTAAGATTGTGATAGAACAGTGATTAGTTCAAGATTAGATAATGATATAGTTGTGGATGTGTGTTGGGGATCAGTGGGTTGTCCTGACCCTTCACCTACTTTTACTTAATGATACATTCCCTTTCATCTTAATTAACCTCCCCTCAAACAATACTTCAGAGATTAAGTAATCCAATGCTAGCAATCAGAAAGTTAAACCAGCTAACATCAACATCCTTTGTGAGAAGATTTGCAACATTGTGGTCTGTGTGAATCTTGATCACTTGAATCAACTTATTCTCATAAGAATCTCTAATGAAATGGTGCCTTATTTCAATATGCTTGGTTTTAGAATGAAACATTAGATTCTTCACAATACAAATGGTGCTTTCATTATTAATGTGAATCTTGGTGTTCATGAAGTTCAACCCATAATCAAGCATTTGATTTTGGATCCATAACACATGGCCCCCCCCATAACAATATACATCAAATTCTTACTCAGTAGTAGAATTGGCAACTATAGTCTGCTTCTTACATTGCCATGAAATCAACCTTTTGCCAAGAAATTGACAACCTCCTGTTGTGGATTTCCTGTCAAGGCTAGCTCCAGCATAATCACTATCAGAGAAAGCTTCCAAGTCAAATGGTGAATCCCTAGGATACCAAAGGCCCAATTTAGGTTGACCTTTTAAGTATCTAAAGATCCTCTTCACTGCATGAAGATGTGAGACTTTAGGAGTAACTTGGAACCTTGCACAAGCACAAACAGCAAACATTATGTCAGGCCTAGAAGCTGTTAAGTACATCAATGATCCAATCATTGATCTGTATAAGTGAACATCCACATCCTCAGCTTCTTCATCCTTGAGCAATGCCTTGTTAGTCTCAATTAGAGTGCTTGTTGTCTTCACAGTGGCAAAATCAAACTTCTTCAATATATCAGCCACATACTTATCTTGGCTAATGAAGATTCCATCATCTTTTTGCTTCACTTGTAATCCTAAGAAGAAAGTGAGCTCCCTCATAGAACTCATCTAAAATCTCTTACGCATCATCTGCTCAAACTCAACACATAAAGACTTCTTTGTAGACCTAAAGATGATGTCATCAACATACACCTATACTAATAGAATATCACCTTTGTCCTTCTTGATGAACAAAGTCTTATCTATAGTGCCTCTTCTAAATCTATTTTCCAATAAGTAGGTAGACAAAGTCTCATACCAGGCTTTAGGAGCTTGATGTAGACCATATAAAGCTTTTTTTTTTTTTTTACCTATAAACTTTGTCAGGGAATTAGGGATCTTCAAAACTAGGAGGTTGGGCACACATACACCCTCCTATCAATAGTACCATATAAAAAGGCACTCTTCACATCCAACTGGTACACAATAAACCCCATAAATGATGCATAGGCCAAAAATAACCTGATTGCTTCAATCCTAGCAACAGGAGCAAAAACCTCATCATAATCAATTCCTTCTTCTTGGGTGTAACCTTGTGCCACCAGTCTTGCCTTGTTTCTAACCACAATACCTCTATCATCTTTCTTGTTTCTGAATACCCATTTAGTACCAATGGCCCTCTTACCATGTGGTAAATCAACCAAAGTCCAAACCTTTTGTAATTTAAACTGTAGGAGCTCATCCTGCATTGCTTCTATCCAGCTTGGATCTGTCAAGGCTTGGATCACCTTTTTGGGTTCTACTTATGATAGAAAACAAGCAAACAGACAATTTTGAAAATCTTTATGGTTGATTCTCTATTGCACTGAACTAAACATACCATGTTCAGTCACATTCTTTCTCATCCTTCTGGTTTGAGGTACTGAATGTATATCTCCAATGATTTATTCAAGTGGATGATCCTTGTGAACTCTTGTAGTTAGAATAGGACTGACAGGCACATTTGTAGCCAAATTGTTTATGTCAGCCTCTCCACAACTTTCGTCATCATCATCAGGAATAGACAATCTCTTCCCAAATTAGGTACTATTGTCAAAACAATACATCTATAGACTCTTATTCTCATCAACCGCATTAATTTTCTATGTCTGCAGCACTACGTTGGACTAACAGTATTAATGTTCGTTAGTGTTGCGTTGACATTTGCATTTGTCTATGATTAACTCTTGGCTCCACTGTATTTGGCACCTTACTATCTTCATTCTCTTGATGTTCAAAATCTATCTTTTCCTCCTCCCCTGATGGTTTGAATCCAACATCAAGAGAATCCTTTAAGCATTTAGATCGGGTACTATTTTCTTCCCATCTTGACCTACATCAATGTTTTCTTTGGTACCTGCAATACCATTAGTTTGATTCCCTGCAACAACTGGCTTATAATTCATAGATATTGTAAGAGCATCTATATCAAAAAGCCAATTAGGTACATTTCCTGCAATATTAGGTGTTTCTTCACTAAAACTTAACAGATGCTGTTTTTCTACTATCCTTATTCTATTGTTGATACCCTGTATGACTTTGCTATGGTAGAGTATCCTACAAGAAACCCTTATCAGTCTTTCCATCAAACTTACTAGGGTGAGCTAATGTATTAAGATTTGTAACAGGACACCAATGGTCTCATGAAACTTAATGCAGGTTTTTCTACCTAGAAAAGTTCAATATTAGGTTTGTTGTGAGGCTTGATAACTAACACCCTATTTGAAATAACAAGCAGTATTAACTGCTTAGCCCAAAAGTTGTTGCAATTTTGATATCAAGCCTAGATAGTCCTAGCAACCTCTATTAGTGTCCTATTTTTCCTTTTTGCTACTCTATTTTGTTGTGGAGTCCTAGCAACACTAAATTCCCTCTTAATACCCTTCATTTCACAGAACTGATTCATGACCTTATTCTTGAATTCAGTCCCATTGTCACATCTAATTACTTTCACCTTAAGGTCTATTAGATTTTCTATGCCAGTTATGAATGTTTTAAGGATTTTACTAGTTTCATCCTTAGTGGCTAAAAAAAACCCAACTAAACCTACTATAGTCATCTGTGACAACTAGGCAGTACATCTTTTTCATTAGACTCTTTACAAATGTTGGCCCAAACAAATCCATATGCAACATTTGTAATGGTTGGCTGATTGAGCTTACAGTCTTGGTCTTACAAGAGGCTTTATGTTGCTTTCCTTTCTGACAAGCAACACATGTATGATTATTTTCAAAAATCTTTGAAGGTAAACCTCTTACAAGGTTTCCCCTCACTAGTTTGTTCATAGTTTTGAAATTTATATGCCCAAGCCTCCTATGCCAAAGATTAGATTCATCTAATGTGGCCTTTGCAAAGAGACAAGTTAGACCTCCTGAAGGAACAATATTCTTTAAATCAACACTGTACATGTTATCTTTTCTAGGAACTCTAAGCAAGACATGATTTTCATCAAGTAGCTTAAAGTCAGGAGACAAAACAACACATTCAGTGTCTGTAAAAAGAACACTGTTTTTCTTGTCACACATTTATGAGACACTGAAAAGGTTAAACTTAAGCTCCTTAACAAAGTACACATCTTCAAAATCCAATTTACCTGTACTGATTTTACCTTTACCAGTGATTTTACCTCCTTTGGGATCTCCTCCAAAAGCAACAAATCCACCATCAATTTCTTCATAATCTGAGAGGCAGGATTTGTTTCTAGTCATGTGTCTAGATCATCCACTGTCAATGACTCCTTTTTCCTGCAATTCTATCTTGTGGATGGCCCTGCACAAAAAGTAAGAGAATCAGGCTGTCTTGGGGACCCAAGCCATTTCTGACTTGGATCTGCCTTGTGCATCAACATAGTCAAATCTTTAAAGTTCATTGATGCACCATTGTGTCAGGAGACATGGTCTAAAACCTTTTGCTTTGGTCTCTAAACCCAACATGCTGAGGCCTTAACAACATTAGCCTTATTTCCCTTATTATCACTTACTACTGCTTTTGGCCCAACAGTAGTAACATTTCCCTTAACAGTATTAACTTTTTCATTTAAATTACTGTTCTTATTTGTTGTAGACTTGTTAAAGGGCCTTCTAACATGTGAATGTGCTCTATTAAAAACATTTGATGATGTCATTGCACTATTCGCTGTTGGTCTTGGGTAGGTAATATTAATTGGTCTGGCAGTATTAACTGATACTGCTACTTTTGAAAAGTTTTGCCCAGCAGTATTAAGTGTTTTAATGCCAGATTTCATTAAGACTGCTTTTGGAAAAAAAATTCCTTTTGGACGAGGGTGAGTCATTCTTTAAGACTTTTGGTGATTCACCCTTCTAGCATTGTTCCATACAGTTTTTTTCACCATTTTCTTTTCATAGAAATCACAATCTTTGATCAAATGATTAAAACTGCCACATTCATAAGAAGCTTTATTTTTAATCTCAAAATTACTTCCTAACTTCCGAGTCATCAAATTATTCTAGTTTCTCTTATTACCTCTAGGACTTTGACTGTTTTTCCTAGGGTATTTAGTTTACTTATTATTCTCTAACTTCTTAACAGACTCCCTATGTGTTTTCACATGCTCATTAGATTTAACAAATTCTACTTTGGCAAAACTAGGTTTTCTCTATTTAGACTTAAACTCAATCTTCAGTATAAGAAGTAGGATTGCCACTACTTTTCTCTTCCAAATTAAAGCAGAAAGTCTCAGACTCGGGTAAAGAATTATAAGAAATGTTAGTCTCCTCTAGGAAAGAGTTAGGAGATGTGGAGGGAGACTTGGTCACAAAATCAGAAGATGGAGTGGATTGCCTTTTAATGCTTCGATCTTAGCAATAAGAAGATTTATATTCAACAATTTCTCACAAAGAATATCGTCCTTGATTGTTAGAAGAATATCAGTATCAATCTCTCCATTTTCTGGATCAAAATCCTTCACCTCCTCTAAGCTGACGAGCTCAGGATCGGGAGGCAATGCATCGACAATCGATGTCTTCACTGTAGGGAGAATCGTCATCACTCAAAGAATAATCATTGTTGGAATCGATGACAGTTTCAGAATCATCTTTAAGAGTTTCCGGAGGGCGAGGAAAAGAGTTATCATACATCAAATTTTCAATAAAACGGATATCTCCCTTCGGATCAAAGTTGGCTTCAACAATTCCTGGTGGAATTGGAGCTTTAAGAGTGAGTTCACCGGCGAACTCCTCGAGAAGGAAATCAATCTTAGGAGAAGATATCACGTTATCACAATTAAGCATGGATTCAATTAGACTAGATTCGGCATTAAAATGATCATTACCATTTCCCGGTGGAATTGAAATGATATCATCTAACACCTCATCCTTTTTTGGAGAAGAATCATCATAAACGGGCAAATCACATTCACTTTCAGATATACCATCAAACTCACTTGGGGTATGGACAAGGTCCTCAACACTAGACTTTATTAATTCGTCCGATTCTGGTTCTGGAATAGTGTCGAGATGCTTATCCTCCATTATAAGAGAGTCCGATTTTGGTAAATTGGGTGTGATTGCGGAGGAGAATTTCTTGAGATATTCTTGTGTAGCAAAAGAATACTCGTCGTCGTCATCATCATAGCAAATGGGAATCTTCCGACATTACGAAGGCTCGGGAGTATAAGTATCAAGATTAACACTTTGTTTCTTTTGAGTTGTTGTAACCAAGTTTGAAATGTCTCACAAAGCTTACTCATAGAATCATCCATCACTTGTTGAAAGTCTCTATGAGCTTTTAGATGATCATTCATTGAATCAATATGATCGATGATAAATTGCGAGGGTTAAAATTGGTCAAAACCGGAAGAATTAGAATTATCGAAATTTTGGTTCATCGGTTGACACTGAAAAACTTTCGATATCGGATAAATCCTCGGACTCACTTGGGTCTTGGACAAGGTTCTCAACACTAGACTTTATGAATTCGTCCGATTTCATTTCTGAAATAGTGTCGAGATGCTCATCTTCCATTATGAGAGAGTCAACGGGCTTCTCGGGTGTGATTGCAATAGTATAATCCTCGTCATCATCATCATCATCGTCGTAGCAAAAAGAATTTAAATGTTCCGAAGGATAAGTATTAAGATTAGCCACCTTCTCTAGTTGCTGAAGCTGTTTCTTTTTATAAATTTTAATACTCATTCCATTGAAATTTTCCTTAAGCTCATTAATCTTAATCTCAATATCAATCTTCCCATTACAATAATCCTTTCCATTAAAAAGTTTTCATTTCATCTAAATATTGCTGCTTCAGATCCTTCATATCTTAGATACTCATTTCTTGAGGAGGTTGATGAATGACGGGAAATTGCGGGGGTTTGATTTGGTCAAAACCGGAATAATTAGAATCATAACACGGATTAGGTTCGTAATAATTCATCGGTTGACATTGAAAAGTCTCGTGAGGACCCTCACAATCTTCAGAACAAGGATATTGTTGTGGAAAACTTGGTGAAGTTTGTGGAAAATCATTATCAAAGTTTTGATTGAAACACGGGTTTTGATTGTAGATAAAAGGAACTTGTGGTGGACAATCGTAACCATAATGGGCATCGTTCCCACATAACTCACAAGAATATGGCACGTATTGGGGTTGTGGAGGTGGGTATGAAAAATCGGGAGGATTATCGAAAGAATTCGAAGTCGAATCATAAGTGAAAGAATCTCCGTTCCTTGAATGGCATAGAAAGCAATATCCATCTCGAAGATCATTACCACACCGTTCACAAGTACACCATCGACAAGGGTGACCATATAACGGTTCTCCATACCCTACGCATCAGACAAATGTCGACATAAAGAATTAAACGATAATGAGGGTTAAGAACATAATCAAATGGTTTAGAAGAAGATTATTTTTTGGTTTTTAAGCTTTTTAAACAACATATTTTAGTAAAGGACAAAATGAGATCGAATAACTTAAACCAATAATCAACTTACTTCACGGTAGCTCTCTAAAAGAAAACGCACAAAGGAGCGAAGGAGCAGGAAAGCGCAAAGCTATTAAAAACCTTCTCATTTCGGGTCGTAGTTCGTCCGAACAACCCTCCTTATACCCCTCTTATAGTTTGTTTATCAATTAAAGGTGAGTCGTACCTCGCAAGTGACACAAAAGGCAAGTTTTAATCTTTTGTTTGGGAACTTATTATGATAATGCTCAAGTTGATAGCATTATATTGAAGATGATTTTTTAATCTTATTTAAAGATAATGTTTTTATATTTTTGATTTTTTCTTGTTTTTATCTTATAAATATACTAATAAAAGAAAATAAAAAATATTTTTGTATTTTTTTTTGTTTTTTATAAAGCAATAACTTCACGAGGAAGGATCTTCAAGTCACTAATCGTCAAACCGTAACGATATTGTCGCAACACACCTCCCCGACAGCGGCGCCAAAATGACAATCACCTTTTTAGGGGTAATTATATATCAAATAGTATATTAAAATATCAAATATAAAATCCCCGAGTCAACCTAGTCAACCCTTTAGGAAAAAGGTCAACAAACTCACAGGTATGATATAAATGATTACGGGCAAGTGATCACCCGGGTCGTTCTCCCAACGAGGCGTGAAATTGACGGTTACATTTTTTGTTTGACTTTTGGATGCTTGAATACAAGAAGGATTTGGTTTTGGATTCTAAATTCTACGGGAAAGCAAAATAACACGGGAATTAAACTAAGGAAAACCTAATTATACGGGAAGCATAAATAAGGCATGAAAATAAATCCTAATTCTACGGGAACATAAATAAAGGCATGGGAAAGCTAAACTAAAGCACGGGAAAATAAATCCTAAGTCTACGGGAACATAAAAATGAAGGCAATTAAAGTTAAAACACGAAAACGAAAACGGGATCAAATCCCGTTCTTTAAAAACCTAAATTCTACAAAATTAACCTTAAAATGCAAATTTAATTTTTAACAATCCTAAATGATAAAAGAAAATTTTAAAAAAAAGAATTATATTTTTTTGATTTTTATTTTATTTAATACGAATTAAAAACAATTTTAATAAAAAAAATTAACTAAAAATACTAAACGAAGTTGAAAAAATCTGAAAAAATTCTAAAAAGTAGTTTGACTAAAGCTAAATCTAAGAAAAATAAAACGGAGAAAAGTGCTTAATGAAATAAGCACGAAATAAGTAAATAGTGGCTGTTAGGCTTATTGGCTAAAAAGGGGTTATAAATTTAATTGGGCAAACTCTAACCAGATGGCCCTACTGGTGCCGCTGGTATAGAGTGTGTGTGTGTTAAGGCTTGGTTTGTGAAAGCGGAGGTCACAGGTTCGAAACATGTGGCCTACCCTTTTTTGAAAACATTTTTTTTCATTTTTCTTTTTAAAAACTTGTAAATTAAGCTGAAACAACAATCTTAAAAAACACTTTTTACAAAACTAGAAAATAAGCCAGAAATAAGCAAGAAAAAATTAACAGATTTAGTTTTAAGGCTAATGGACTTGAGTACTAAACTGTTGGCTTTTTACACACAATAACCAAATGAAAAAGGAAAATAAGCCAACAACACATGATCATCTAACCCTAATAAGCAAAAATAAGCAAGGAAAACAAGCAGATAATCACTTAAAAAGAAGATAAGAAGTATAGTGGCATTTTTGTCAATAATGGCAGGCTAAACCTTAACTTTTGAGCTTAAATTTTAAAGGCTTAATGAACATTATGGCTAAAAGGTAAAAAGCAAAGTTGAAGCTTATATACCTAACTATAAGAATCCATCAAAAAATATGAGTTTGAAACTCATTCAAACTATCAAAACGCTTAATCTAAAGCCCTACTCAGACTAAATTTGGACAGTTTTGTTAAAATGGGTAAGAGGAGATGAAATCCTAAAACCAAAACATAAGGTTGTTTGACCAGATAGTGAACTCAAAGTATGACAAATTTTGAATACTAAAACACCACTTAAACATTCTAATCTTAAAAAGCAAAGAAATGCATACAAAAACTTAAATTTTACCACAGTTAAGAAAATTTGTTTATAAAAACTTGCTAACTATCTAAAACTTGATTAAAACTTGATTGAACTTGCATAAAAATTGATTTTGGAGGAATCAAGAGTGGTTTTAAGAAACAAGAGTGGTCAAACAGTACTTAACCAATAGGTTAGTACTGTTTGCCAAACACCCCTTTAAATTTTGATTTCTCATTTTTACACTACCAAAGTTTGAATTAAGCTAGGAAAAATAAGAACAGATAAAGAATTAAGCATTTAAAGGACAAATAAGCTAAAATTTATAAGAAATAAGCACTGAATTAAGCTGAACTGAAATAAGCAGTTATATAAGGAAAATGGACAAATTTGCATAAAGAAACTTTAACTGAAATTTTATAAAACTTAAAAAGATTACAAGGTTTTAAAACTTAAAAGACAATAAAACTAAAACATAAGCTTCAAAATTCTAAGCTAAGCTACTCTTAAAAGCTACACTACACTAGATAAGGTATTCTACTCCTAGATGGTTCTTTAGACTTGTGCTTCTTCTTCTTTATATAAGCTGCCAGTTGTGCTTCTTGTGTGAGAGAGGTCTTCAAAAACTTCTCTTGTGCTTTTTTAAATCAATCCCAGCCATAGAAATGGCCTTGGAGCCCAATATTCACATGGATTGCCAGCGTGTCAAAATAGACAACTGGTAAGTCACATAGGTTGTGGGGTTGGGGATG
The DNA here is from genome assembly GCA_026074375.1 of Tanacetum coccineum. Classification (NCBI taxonomy): domain Eukaryota; kingdom Viridiplantae; phylum Streptophyta; class Magnoliopsida; order Asterales; family Asteraceae; genus Tanacetum; species Tanacetum coccineum. Next base: position 6,834 of record BQNB010061172.1, on the reverse strand, counting down.
GTGATTGATTTGTCTGGGGTGAGGTAGGGTTGAAGATTGATGGTGATGGGGGTTTTGACAGGTAAAGGTGGGAAAAGGGTTTATTGTTTGACTAGGTTAAAAAAAAGTAACGGGTGTATGGTTTAAGGATGGATGGCAAATTTGGCCCCTTATCTCGTATAGTTGTGTTACACCCACAGTCCTTGTGGTGAAATAAGTTTGGGGATTTAACAACTTCAGTCCCTGAAGTTGTATACTTCTTTTGCACCTACAGTCCTTGGAGACTAACGACATAAAGGTTAAGGGTGTTGTGGCCTTAACGGTTGTTATAAGGGATTGGGCCTAATATATTTGTTTTGGGTCATGCTTATATTAAAAGGATTTTGGGCTTATTTGGTCTTCATGTAATACCTTAATGGGCTGACCCGGCCTATTAGATGGGTGCGGGTTGGCCCATTAAGTATTTCTTCGGTTTCGGCTTTGACTTTGACTTGTTGACTTTTTGGGTTGACTTTGACTTTGACTTTGACTTTTTTACGCTTTTTCATTCCGTGCTCGGTTTTGTCCGTTTTAGCTTAATTTTTCGTCCTTTTGTCGGATATCCATTTCCTACACAATATAAGTGAAAACATATAAATACAATGTATTATTGGTACGTTTTTTGTCGTTTAAGTCCGTTTTTAATGGAAAATGGTATGTATAAGTAAAGACATACCATGCCACAACTCACTAAACCCATTACCTTCTTTTTTGGCTCATGCTTCATTCACAGAGTACTGCCTTACTGAATATGAGAATTTTTCTTATAGACTCGGGCTGAGCATCATGATGGTAACTCACTAAGTGTCTGTTCACTCAGTGATCTTGAAATGTTAAAGGTTATTAACACTTATGATATTTTGTATTCAAATCCTAAGTAAAAGATCATTAGGCACTAAATTTTCCCAACAATCTCTCCTTATTTGGCTATAAATATAACATAAGTGTTTTTTAGTGTGAGTGAGTAACTACAGCTTCTTCTCACACTGAGTCTAGAAAGCAAGTAAAGGATACTTGTAACTTAAAAGTACTTCATTGATTGGGAATTACATTACCTACCAATCTATTACAAAAGATAAACAAAATTACATAAGTACTTAGTCTAGCTTGTGTCCAACAACTTCCAACTTTACTCTCTTAGACTTAAGCTTCTCTTGGCCAGGGTGCTCAGCAATTAACTTCTTTAGCTTTAGGCAGAATATGGCATTCTCTAGGGTCTTGATCATTGAGTCCATCACTAAGTATGATACTATAGAATCCAATCCAACCTTATGAATATCATTCCATCTTTGGAAGGCTTGATTACCAAACACGTCAGTGAAGAAGATCCCATAATCAGGTTCTTCAATGACTATGTTGTTTATAAATGGAACACCTTTAGGGAGACTTCTATTGCATTCCAACCTAGGCACTTTGATCTCAGGTTCCAATTCTACGTTCTTCTTCTTTCTTCCTGAGGATTATAATGGAGCTTGTTTAGGAATAGGAGCAGGGAGAGCAGACTGAATTCCAAGTTCTTTAGGCATTTTCTTTAGTCTCTCATATCTTTTACTCAAGGATTGCATCAGGTCCTTTACAATGATATTCTTTTTCTTTTGAATGATTGGGCCCAATTCATCTAACTCAGTGATTCCAAAGTCAGCAAACTTGAATGGGTTGTGAACAACAAAGTTTCTCTTATCATTATTTCTATAAACAGTGAGTACTGCTAGCTTGGTGTTAGGATGGATTTTAACATCAGTGATGGGCTCAGGCTTGAGTCTACTAGATATGGTCCACTTATACTGCTCATCTCTTTTCTTGTTGAGCTCTGTCATTCTTTTAACTTTCTCAGTGTGTTGCCTCTTGTGAACCTGCATCTCAGCATACTGGGCCTTTTTGAACTTTTCATCGGCCTTAGCACTGATGACTTTATTTAGATCAATTCCACTTATTTCATCCTCTTCTTTGGACAATCTTTATTACTTCAGTCTTAGTCATCGCATGCCTTTTGGCTTCTTCTTCAGCCTTCTTGATCTTGTCTTCTTTCTCCAAGTACACATTGATCTCATCATTTATGAGATGGTACATCTTTCCATTTATCATGTAAGGAACTCTAATTGATTTATCAGGATCCTCTCAAACAACTTTTAATGCATGCACAAGCTTCTATATAGTAGATTCTAGTTGTTCATTAGTGGCAATGCCTTTTCTTTCTCTTTGAGGAACTGAAGGTTCAGGCTGTGATGTGGAGATGGTGGTGATTGGTTATACTTTAGGAGTTGTAGTGGGTTTGACAAATGATATTGGAACTGCAGGTTTTGGCTCTTCAGACACTTTTTCCTTTTCTTGTTTGTCTTCATCAGTGTCTTGTGTCTTTATGTCTTCAGTCTCCCCCTCAGTATGAGAAAGAGGTTCTTTAGTGACCATTGGTGTGACATTCTCCCCTTAACATTTATAGGCCCTTTAGTGAGAGCAAGTGTTGTTTGTGGCACACTGCTTGAGGAGTGAAACACTAAACTTTGAATGCCTGATAGATCTCTGTCATCATAGATTTAATATCTAAAGTGTCTTGCTTGAGAGAAGAAATTTCAGTTCTGATTGCAGCCTGAGACCATTCAATAGCTATCATCCTTGGACCAAGATTCCAAGCCATAGAAGTTAATGACTTGGCCCATTCAGCTAGGTATTTTTCTTGGCTAAGAGCAGTAGCGTGAAGAGATTTTACTAAAGACTTCAATCCTTAGAAGTCAAGGTTCTTGATGAGTGTAATTAGTTCAGTGAGATAAGTGAAATTATTTATGTAGGCCTCAATAGCCTTAAGTACCTTTTTGTTGAGAGTTGGATCATCCTTAACAGCCTCTTGAACATTTTTGAGAGTCTCAGTAAGATCGCCTCTTTCAGTGTGATTTTTGTCAACGGAGTTCATAGTTGCCTGAACAAGCTTATTAGTTTGTTCCTTGTGATCAGCATTCTCTTCATAATATCCTTCAATAAAGGCCTTGAGGTCAGCATAAGAGACAACAGCTTCTTTATGTTGTTCCCATTGTTCTTTAGTAATACTATTAAAAACAACTCTAGAGGCCTTCCTAAGATATTTGACCTGTTTCCTTTCAATGAGTGGCAAGATGTTGTCATATTTCTTGATTTCAGGACAAGAGGAGTCAGAAGCTGATTCACTATTATCTTGAGTGTGAGGTGATTCAGGCTTGTCTATGTTTGGTGGTGGAGATTTATGTTCTTCTTCATCAGCTAGATTGTCTTCATCCATGTCTTATCTAGTAGCAAACACTTCCTCTTCATCACTCTCCTGAGCTAGTTCATCCTTAGAGAGTAAATATGGTTGGATATCTATAAGGGTGGTGAGTTGTAAGGTTTCAAGACCCGGCTCCACTTCAGAAGAAGTCTTGCCTTCATTTTTGGTCAGGGTCTGGTACCTTCGTCTAGTGGATTGGGTTTTATCTACCTGGTACTCAGCACCAGTCCCTGAAAGATCATCAATAGAAGGGTTGATTAGTTCCATATCAGAGGGTGGTTTGTTTCCCTCTGAGTGTTTGTCCCTAAGTGGCCCTTCAAGACACGGCATGGTTTTAGCCGTACCTTTATTAGGAACCATGGAAGGCAATACTTTATCAGCAGGCTGAATGTTTCCCCCTGAGTCTTTGGTATCAGTAGTTGGTCCCTCAAGCAAAGGTTGTGATTTACAAATACCCGCATCGGGTAAAGTAAAAGGCAATCTTATACTAGCGAGTTGTATGTTTCTCTTTGGATCTTAGGGATCAGGTACGATGCCCGAGGAGACTGAGTAGTATTTCTCAAAACCCTCCGTTGGCTTGGTTGGTGTTACCTTAGTCTCACTGGGTATCTTTATTGACTTAGGTTGTTTTCTCTTCTTAGAGAGTACTCCAGAAGCCTCAGGGCCCTATGACTTGGGTAAGGTAGGAGTTATAGTCTAAGACTTCACTTTCTTTTTCTTTCCAGAAATAGGAAATGGAGACACTGAATCCTTTTGATTATTTACAGCAATCATATGGGCCGTTAATTTAATATCAGTGACTTTGGATGGGTCCTTTAAAAAAATAGAGTTACTTATGATGTTAGGAAGATTCCCAAATTTTTTATCCTGAGTGTTCTAAAGCACATGAAATAGATCTAGGGTAAGAAATGTATTTTAGCCTAGATTTACTCAATAGCTTGGTTATGAGATCACTGTAAATGATCTGTTATAGGAACACTGTTAAAGAACTCATCCAATGCAACCCAATCCTAGTAAATAGACAATAGACAATCATATGCTGAATAGAGTTGATCTATTCAGTAGATGAGTAATTCTCGTCGAGAACCTGAATCACAAAAGTAAACAAGATTCTCCAAGCCATAGGAAAAGATTTCTTCAGGATATGGGTTTTGTGCAGATAACTTGCATTGTTGGCAATCTTTCCTAGTTTAGTTTTAACAGCCTCATCAGATAGGTGAGTAACATATTTACCATTATTATAATCAAGAACAATAGATGAATAAAATGTTTTGTAATTAAGGGTGAAAGACTTGCCATTCATCACTAAAAACTTGATCAAATACTCCTTGAGTAGATGATCCATGAAGTCATCAACAGGTGGATTTAGGTCATAGGCTATCTCAGTACTCCAGAACTCCCTCGGGAGGTTTTGGTATAGTACTGAGAGGCATTTTGTAAAGGCCAGTTTTAAAGGATAATTCATCAAAAATTTCATGATTGGTTTGTAAGCAAGGACATTTGCTGGATAGTTAAAGTTTCCTATTACATTGTTTGTTTGAAAAGTCTCATTATCCACAGTCATGTTTCCCTACTGAAGAGCATACATAATTGTTTGTTCTTCTGCCATTATAGAAATTTTTTGAAAAAAAGGTTTTAATGGCAGAATATCACACACCAGATGGTCAAAAGTTAATTTCAATGTTGATCGCTATCGTGAAATGTGTGATATGTTATCAAGAAAGTCAATACAAAGATGGATATCTTGGTGTTGAACACACTTGACCAAATAAATGATTTGAGAAAAAACAGTTTGTAATGAACAAGTACTGTTAAGTGAGAGCTTTTTACCAGAAGATGAAGAAAACACACACTTCTTTTGAGAGGAAAATTGAGTAAAGTTTATTTTCTTTTTTGTTTTGTGTGTTCCATTCATTGAAGGGGTATTTATAGGTGAATGTAAATAGGTTTTAAAAAATTTTAAACTTTTATTTTTTGAAAAAAGTTAAAAATGATTTGGTAACTGATGACACCAAATAACGTCACTTTTATATCGTCATTTATCCTATGTTTCTTACCCATTGTATATGATTATTGCATGAATTGGTACTTAATCGTTTAAATATGAGATTTGCGGTAATTATGGAGTACTTTGTGAAGATTAGCTAAAAGGCACGCATTATGGAGCTAAAATGAAGAAATCTGAAGAAACTATTCTGACTGATTATACGCCGTATCCATCAAGGAAGATACGGCGTATCTGTGCCTACACTTCACAAGAAACCACGAAGACCTATATGCTGTATCCAGAAGATATCATACGCCGTATGCAAAGATATAGTATACGAAGATTCTGGAAGATATTGAACGCGGTCCCTACTCCAAGAAACTCTTTATACGTTGTATTGACCTTAACCAATAAGGCATATCGACCATATTCCAGACACTATAAATAGAAAACCTAAAAATCAGTTTTTGGTGTGCTTGATCATATTTTTGATACCCTAACCATAAAAGTTGATTTTCAGAAGACAAGAAGAGCAGAAGAGGTCAAGCAAAGCTTTTAATTCCATAGGAAACACCTTGTAATCCCCTATACTTTAATAATCATTCAATTTTTGGTTCATTCGTTTAACTCGGTTAGTTTACCTTGGTTGATATGATTATTATTCTTGTATTAATTATAATGGTTAAGGGTTAATACCCTTCGGTATTAGCCATGTTTTTGAAGATTTAAATGTTTGGTTTGTTTATATCGATTGCTTAATTTATCATTCGTTGTTGATTATGTTTATCAATTCATACTTGTTTATGTGCTTAAGTATGTGACCCGTCATTCAATTCTATCTAGAAATGCAAAATATATAGCTAGCTAGATGCCAGGATGGCTCTCTATATCCACAATTGATATATCTAGAATAATAGGATCCCAAATATTGACCTATCTTTACCAACTGTTTAAGGGAATAAGTTGTTCTAGCAGGTGACCTAGTATAACATTCTACTTCCTTTGGTAAAGACTCGGATAGTAGACTACTAGTATATAAAGAGTCGTAAGCAATAAGTGGGTAAAGTCTCTATTAGCTAGGGTTTAATAAGATCACCATTATTAATCTCCTAAGATAGATTATAATCAGCAAATAGGATGCTTTATGCGAATGCGTTTAATTGTGACAGAATTCTACGTGTCTAGGTTTTAGGAAGAAGTACCGCCTAAATCTTGGAATGATATGCCGCCTCGAAATAAGCCCTCATTGCACTAAAATAAACAAACCTGCGTTTTAATTGGAATAATCATGGTTAATACAGTTTTCTTATAATTGGCTAGACTGCTCTTCTGTCTTTTGATTATCTGCTGACGTGTGTTATTGTGTTTTAAATTTATTTAAGTCACACCAAACCTGTATCAGTCTCTTAGACTGAATCTTCCATCCTTTAATAGTTAGAATCAGGTTTAGCATAGGGTTAACATAGATTAGAATTAACATAGTTTAAATTGACTTAATTTAGTTAACCAAAATATTGATAGAACTAAAAGATTAACGCTCATGCTCTTAGTGATCGACACCCTACTTAGCAACGAATCTACATCTGATCGGGTA
>BQNB010061171.1:5177-36601 GCA_026074375.1 Tanacetum coccineum | reverse complement strand
ACGGTGTTGTAATGAGAAAGTTACGGTCTATTAAACCTCTGACCTTGCGGTTAAAACATGCTGAGGAAATACACCAACTCTGGAAATAAACATATCTTTGCGACCAGCCAACTTAGGCACTAGTTTTGAGGCTGTTAGGGTCTGAGCTGGGGGAAATGATAAACTAACTATTTAAAGTACTCACCTCTAGTTTTCAAAACCTCCAGACTCGCATTTTTACGTTTTGTAATGAGCAAGTTGTTAGCTGATAAAGTAGGTAACTCGTAAATTTTGGGAACTTTTGAAAACGTAAGAATAAATATTTAATTTTTTCAAAATTCACTTTTTAACTTGTAAGACCTAAATGCAATCGTGTAAAAGTGATGTAGGATTATATAAATACATACGCATCATTGCACACAAGTTTTCATTGTCCTAAAAGCTTATTACTTATTTAGGTTGCGGTTAGAGTTTTCGTGCATTGTTTTCCGTGCTTACCTTTTATTACTGATATTACAATTTACTTAAGGTGAGTTTATAGCCCTACTTTAACTTGTTTATCATCATCTTACAAATCTTGAGGTGAGATACATTGCTTGTTTCACATTTGGACGCAAGTACTCTTTTAAATGATTACGAATTAGCTTAAGTAGCGATAACCCATTATGCCCACTATCATGAACTGTTAATTACGTGTTGTAAGCGCAAGTGTTATAAATAGATCTATTAGGATTGACATCCTCGTTCGGGTAAGTAGCTTTTACTAGTTTTGGATGACCGAACTAAACGTATACCATGTTAGACTGCGGGTGTCTCAGGTTGGACACTCCTAAGGGAACTTTACTTTGCATTAACTTGTATACATAACTTTGTTTAGCTTCGGTGTCATGAGCTTAGTGGAAACGTAATTACTTTTTGTGATATTGTATGTGTTACAATTATCATACACTTTGAATCTTGCGGTCCAACCTTTATTCTTATTTAAACCTATGAACTCACCAACTTTATGTTGACATTTTTAATCATGTATTTCTCAGGTGCTTAACTCACTATGAATTATTTGAAGTGCATTGGGTCTTCATTCATACAAGACTACATTTTCATGGACTTTTCATGCACTACTTTCCTCGTTGTATTTTAAACTATGAATTTCATTTGATGCGAACTTGGGACATTTTGATTTGAACTTATTTATTTCAATGAAACAACAAGGTTATCTTTTAAACGAATTATGTAGAGGTCGTTCTATATTATCTCGTGATTATGTATTATGAAGTAACACCCCCGGTTACCTTTCCGTTGCCACATATTTTGGGGGTGTTACAGATTGGTATCAGAGCCAGGTTATAGAGAACTAGGCTGCATATTTTACCTAGACAATAACCATTTCATAAGCATTGCATCACATAAAAACTTTTCATTTGCATACACACCACTTTCTTACATGACTTATACTTGTGTTTATTTTCCCTTACGTGCATTTTACTTTTGCCTTATATGATAACCTTATTTATATAAACCTTTAATTGTCATAGCACTATGACCACACCTCGTCCCACACCTTTTCCTGCTACTGCACCATGTACCGGAGTACTCATTCCGTTTCTCATCATCCGATTCTGACGATGAGATCACTACCTTACCCATTAGACCTACACCATCATCATCGGATCGCATACCGTCTTTGTCTGGCTACCTACTAGATTCTGGCGACGACTCATCCGACGAGGATCTGAGTGAGACTACTGAGTCACTCCACACTCAGACTGCTTCGACATTAGTTGTCTACTCACCACCTACTCGACCCCTACCTACTAGCTCTGCTTTTGCCCATCGACCAAGAAAGGAGATCCCGACATCACTACCATCACTCTTACCATCATCATATTCAACACCATCACTCTTACCATCATCATCTTCACCACCACCATCACTTTTACCATCCTTATCTCGTAAGAGACCTAGATCGCCTTCACCACCATCGCTGCCATCAGTATCACCGTCACCACTACCACTATCACCACTACCATCACCACCACCATTAGTAGTACCACCACCACCAGAGGATATTGATTCAGTTAGGGATGACATAGTGACCCTGAGAGCTAGTTTAGCATCTTCCATGCAGGAGAAGGTGACCCTTCATGCTAGAGTTGGGTTGTTATAGAATCACAATGTGGTTACTTGAGATTCAATGAGGATTACTAGAGGCAGGATTACATGATCACAGCTTCGAGCAGTGTATGTTGAGAAGGGGGTCAGAGAGTTACGAGAGTTTCGGTGACCGACAGACTTAAGATCATAGAGTTGCGTAGCCGACCCGAGTATGCAGAGAGTCATCTTGTGGAGAGCCATAATAGGCAGAATTGGGACGGAGCTCGCACTCAAAGGACTGATATTACAAAGCAAGATATTGAGACTTTGCGTGCTAGGGCTGAGGCTGTAGAGCAACGAACTGAGACCCAACGGGCATCACTAGGAGCCGGTCGGATGGACATTAGAGATTTGATAAAGTCTCGAGAGGCCGACATGCTCGAGATGGCTGAGCTACGCAGTCAAGCCCGGGACATAGAGGCTAGCTTCTGGGATCTTGAGAGGCACATTGGCCCATAGACAGATAGATTAGCATTATTTGTAGCTTCTTTTGTATTGTATCCTACTAAACTTGAGTAGTACTCGGTTAGTAGTGTTAATGAGAAACTTGTACTCTTTTATTCATGTAAAATGATGTATTAAGTATTAACTTGTAACACCCCCAAATACGATACGCAGCGAAATACAACATTTGGGGTGCTACTTCATAATACATACACACGAGTCCTAGTATATGTTCAAAGATACGTTTATAAAACACAATTTATTTTATTTATAAGAGAAATCAGAGTTACATAGGTCCCGATACCAACGTGGAAGTTTAATTCTAAAAGTCACAACACGACTTGGTTTCTAAAAACATTGTTTTAATTTATGACAGTACTTCACCGAGACACCGTCCTTGATATCCGCGTTTCGTCCCATCCGAGCCATCAACAACACCTAACCTGTGCTTAAAAACGTCAACAAAACGTTGAGTGAATTCATAGAGTTTACACATAACAATTAGAACGCATATTTGGTTTCATAAAACATATAACATTGCTCGTAGGGCAAGTTATAAAAGTAATGATTTCCGACTAAATGAGCCCATGTACCAAAACTTAACACATTCATCCCGTAGGATGAAATAATGTCCGAGAAGTATGCCACTCCTCCTAATACTAAATACAAAATGTTCATTACAGGGTGCTCACTAACTGATTCAAACCCCGGACAGGGTTGTCAAACCCAATAGATCTATTTAATGCATTAGCGTTTACCTACAACAAGGCAACTAACGGTCACACAATAAAAGGCATATACTCAGTAGTGAATGGAATCATATTAAGTATCAAAACATATTGCGTCCTCATTTTTATAAAACAGCAAGTATCCCCCTCGCGGGTTAAAAACATTTAAAAAGTTTCAAAAGCAAGGCTATGAACTCACCTTGATCGAAGCAGAAGATCAAATAACCGAAACAATCACAAACTACTCGACAACGAACTCAACCATGACCTATAATTTATGTCGCTCGATTACTATACAATAAAGTACGATTGAATAGTGCGTACACCGTAACTATTAAAACTATATAGATATACATACACATGTGATGAGAAATCCACTTGCGCGTCCTAGATCATAAACTCCACATAATTGAGTTACGATCATTCTCTCGTTTATTTTATACGTTGCTTAATCGAAAACTTTCTATTTTTGGAAAGTTACTATTTTCAGAAAGTTACCAGTTTTAGTAGGTCTCGTATTCTAATTATAGTTATAATAATATTTAGTTATCTCGTCGAACGTTCGACATTCAATTTGATTATCGTTTAATCGTATCGGTATTATATTCGAATATTTCTAAAGTTTCTATTTTTAGAATCTTCTTTGTTCATAACAATCGTTAAGTTTAAAATATCACACTTGTAATAATAGTAGCGTAAATTGATTATTATTTACTCATACACGGGATAACGAACGTATATTACAAAAAAGTTCTATTTTTATATCATTTCATTTGTATTAATTGAAAGTTTTAAAAAATAATCTCGCATCGTAGTAAAATAATAGTGTTTTTAATTACTTTTTACGACATTCCGACAGTTAATACTAACCCTTTGACTTCTTAAATCAACATTTGACTTTCTTTGACTTTTATACTTATATTTTTTTTGGAACGACAATTTTGGTCCCATCCCAGAAGGCAAGGCACCCTTCCCTTTACTCAACGCGTGGAGGAAACACCTATCGGCCACTAGACAATACTCGAACATGAGACCTTGCCTAAGAGTGTAAAACCCTCCATACCATTGGAATTGGACCAAATTCCTTGGGTGACTTTTATACTTATATTGTATGTTTACTCAAATCAACCCGCCAAACAACGACCCTTTAAAATCACATTTTCATGGACTCCGGAGTAAAAAGTAGATTTTATGTAACCGATATTCCGGACAACTTTTTAGTTTTAGCCGAGACCTGAATCTCGACAGAAAATAACCAAAATGCCATTTTTCAATTCTGCTGTAACTTGTATTTTTAATAAAAATGCAGCAGTTTGACCATCGGTTTTGACCAGCTATCTCACATTTTCGTGAATTTGACCAAAAAGAGATTTTATGTAAAATGTCATTTCGGACAACTTTCGTGTTTTGCCATAGCTGTTTGCAATTTATAAGTTTTTCAAAACTTGTTTTCGCCGTAACTTCTTTGTTATTAGGTTGGTTTAAAACGGGTGTTTATAACTATTTTAAACACCCCTTTTAAACGAAATTGTTTGAAACTAACCTGGATTCTAACTCTAAAAATACTCATTGCATGTGTTATTTTATTGCGTAGATGTGTAAGAAATGAAGAGTGGATTCGGAAAATATAGGTTGATACGTAATGCATGTGATATTTCTGACGACCACGGGAGGCGGTGTCACGTTGACCGAAAAACTTTCCCGATGGTGTGGTATGGAGGCATGCCGCAAGAGTGTTTTCAAGGGGAGGAGGAAGTAAATTTTTTTGTAAAGGGAGTATATGTGTGTATGTGTTAGTTTATATAGAAAACAAATTTGGCCTATTGACTCTTCTAGTTCATCCTTCTTTTCTTCTTTAAATTTTTGACACGTCTATGTTTTACTTAAATTAAAAACCGACAACCGTGGCTCGGGTTTACACTTCCGAGACCATTTTTATTTCCGTCACGTTTTATTTTAGTTTCTAACATTTAATAAAATGTGTACATTTTAAAACACGAATCAGGCTCAAGACAAGGAACAAAACGACGAAGTCTGATAAAAATATTAATTTTACAAAAATGAAATGAGTCGGGGCACGTCATAATATTTATGATGCCCAAAATGCTTAAGGGTCGTGCGGTCAAATGTCGACTCGCAAAACGTCAAAAATAAATATTTTAAATTTCCGTTCGTAACAAAATACGAAAATAATTATTTACGAAAATTAAAATTTTAAATGTCGACGTTCGCTCACACGATTTTATAAAATAATAATTATGACGTTGAATTCGCGATCGTCATACGCGTCGTGAAACTTGGGTTGTTACATTCCACCCACCTTAAGGAAGCGTCGTCCCGGCTCGTTCTTTCTTACTCATCTAAATTTTACTTGTAGTGAGACGGTTTCCTCATTGTCGAATTGCCTCACATGCTCGAACGTGCAAATTACTCTATATAATACTCGTCTTGACTATCTCAGATGGAAAGTCAACATAACAAATGATAATTCATATCAATAAAAAAAATAAAAAAAATATAATTACAACTGCTCTTATTAATAGAGACAAAAGACGCCATGGAACATATCCGAGAAAACATAAATCGCGTCGTTTTCAAACGATAAACTGTAAACGATGATCAACCCAATATTATATATGTGACCCTTTTTAACGGAACGAAACACACATCCTTATACAAAACTAAAACAAACCTCGCTAATTAAAACCAAAATAGGCGTTAGTAATCAAACCGATATGTATTTATATCATTATTTAAATCCAAATACTCATTATTATCCAAAACCAAAATACACATGTCGCTCTTTCGGCCTCATTCAATAATGCCAACCGTTGCGAAAATAATGTTCTGGATGTCCTACGCCACATCAAATGCATTATAGCTTAAAAAAAATTAGATATTCAATTAAGCACATAATCGCTTATTAGTCATTTTAAAATGACTTTATATTTCTACCTAGCTTATCATCATGCTTGGCAACAATCATGCTTGCTTTCCATAAGTTTTAGCAAATCATCTGTGCTTACTTATCAGGAAGCCTCAGCAGTAGCTATGCTCATCATGCGATTCATACCCAACTGATTAGATCGATTATTATACCAAGCTTGCCGGATGGCCATGCTTCTTGGTAATGACCTCGACTAATTCACGGTTAGGTTTTAGCCTGCCATAGTCATGCTCATGGGCTAACATGCCACAACCGACAACGGTCTACAAGGCTTACGTACCTCTCATATCATCCTTCATCTACAATTGGGGTAAACACACCCATTCACTCACGTCCTAAGCCGCATCACGGTAACACAAAAGCGACACAAGCGCTTACTACCATTCAAAAGCACATAGCACGTAAATCACATAATTCACATAATTCGGCGACGATAATTCCGCTACAACACATAATATCAAACGACAAATCAAAATCAATTAAGGAAACAATGAGCATCATGGACTTATTGCTCGTTCGACGAAAATCAAAATTTCCAACGTTTATGCACCGCGACCAACATAGTCGACTCGGTCGTATCGTATCATCTCAAATCCTAGATGACTCGACCTATCAAGTCGAGATAATGACACACATTCCTATTTTGATACCGTTCGGCTTAAGGCGTTATCTACTTTGATCGTTCGACTAAGCGTTGCTATTTAGATACATCTACTGGCATCGTCCGAATCTTTTTCGCTCTTTCAATACGCACACGAAAGTCGTTACGGTCCCAGGAGAAATGATCACTAACCTTAAATCAGAGTGTCGCTAGATGCCTTATATCAATCCTAGACGACATCGGTATACTACAAGTAACTACCACTACTTCCATTTTTCATTTTTTTTATTTTTTTTTGTTCCATTTTTTTTTTTTTTTTTTTTTTTTTTTGTTCGGAATAGTAAATAAAGGGTAAAGAAGTCTTCTTCATGGTCATCAGTTGATACACCATTTGCAACACACATCTAATGTAGGAGAAGTCTTCTCCATTTCTTATTTTCGACCTCGAAATTAACCTTCTCAGCTTTCCACCCCACTTCAGGAATCTTTTACATCTCCAGAAGATCCCTTCTTATATTGTATCAGGTTTAACAACCCTCGTATTTCGATCAAAACCATCGCTTACTAGCACACCGATATACTTGGTCTTGAACATGTCTTCATAACAACCACCGATCTTCATTACCACTAGCTAAGTTTTCACTCCTTTATAGACACACTTGTTTCGAATAATACCGTAGGTATTTCTGCTTCGGAACGAATTGGTCATGACGACTCGCATGAGACTCTCTCCATGCAGTCAATGGGAGTAGGGTTACTTGCATAAAATCCGTAGCAGTGTAAAAATATTTTCTTCTTCCGAAAGCTTGACCCAAACATTTATCTCAATTATCAAGCATTTTAATGGTGACGAATTTCCCGACATGGCGCGGTTCTTCCTAAATTATGCATAGTTGATCAAGTTATGCATAATTGAGGACCAAACTACATCATGTCCATCCTCGTCAAAACGTTCCTTTTTCGTACGCTACATGCGTAAGTATATAAAAGAATTATTTAAGGAGTAAATTTTTTATCAATTCAAAAGAAGAAAAGAAGACAGCACCGCCTTTCATTCTTATTATTCAAAAAGGAAATGTTACCCATATATATCATATATGTGTAAAATCTAAAAAAAAGTTTTTTTTAAAAGAAGATTTATTTGATACCACAAGGTTAGTTATGAAGTTTGATAACACATTTTTCCATTGTTTACACAAATAGTTTATACAACAAAATCAGTATGATTCGCGCAATGACATTTGTTCAACACACAAATTCGTTATTCGCAATTCCACTGTTTTTAAAATTCAACAATCCTACGAAGCATCGTTTAAGATAGTTTGGTCAACGGTCACAACAAGTTTCAAAAATAATACCCGCTCATGGATAATGCAAGTAAGTATCATAAACATGCGAAAGATTCGCCAGTCTAGGCCGCCTAACACTCGGGGTCAAATCAATCTCATACAAGCCGAGTGCCTCGGGGGTAACCACGACCTCCAAGCTTCACTCATAGTATGACATACACAATGACACCTTGATTACTTGTTACTTAGCCTATATATACTTAAATATATATTCTAAATACCCAATAGCAATAATAGTATAAAGATAAGTATTCCGTAAGGATTTGAAAAGATTACTTTTATCCAAAGTAAAATCAAAACCTTCCCGAGTCGTATCCCGACGAAGTGCGAATTAAAAATTGGTTAAGTTTGTGATCGAGTGATTTGAATGGTTTTAAAGTTCTTGATTTGTTTCCTAATTATACTAATGAAAACGCATAAAAATATGTAAACGCAAGTAACAATTAAGACAATTAAAAATTAAAGCTAAAAATGGAAACACGGGTAATCCGAAAAGCCAGACGAAGTAAGCAAGTATATCAAAATTAGGCCCTACTAATGTTTTTTTCATTTTATATAAATCCTAAATGACCAAAAATAATTTTCAGAAAAAGAATTATATTTTTTTGACTTTTATTTTATTTTCATCAATTAAAAACTAATTTAATCTAAAAATATAATAAAATATAATCCTAAATAATTTATAAAATTCTAAAAAATTAATGAAAAGTACTTTGCACAAATCTAGACTTAGGAAAAATAAAACGAGAAAATAAGTTAACACAAATAAGCAGTAAATAAGCTAAATAGTATAAAAAGCTAAAACTGAAAAAGACACTATATGAATTTAATGATGCAAGATATAAATGAAAAAGTCCCAAGGGAAGTTGGTTAAGTGTGTGTGGTGTTGAGGCGTTTGTGTGCTAAGGGAGAGGTCACAGGTTCGAACCCTGTGACCCTTCTTTTTTGGTTAAACATTTTTTCTTTTCTTTTTGAAAAAGCTATAAAAACAAGTAAAAATAAGCAAGTTTAATTAAGAGACTTTTTATTGAAACTTAAAAATAAGCTGAGAAAAAGCTGAAGTGAAATGGCAGATAATCTTTTAAGCTTATATGAAATTTGGCTAAAATTGTTTTGACATTCAAGGACTTATAGCATTAAGCTCCCTAATAGGCTGAAAATAATCCTTAAACTAAACATAACGACACTATTAGAGCATGAATTAGCTAACAAACATAAGCTGAAAAAGACGTTTAAGGCATAAAAACAGCAGACATTTAAGACACTTTAAAGTGACTTATTACAGATTTTAATCTAGATTTAAAGACAATTAATGCAAAGAAAAAAAACCAAAAAGCTCAAAACAGTTTGAGTTTGATCCACTAGAACACATATAAGCTGAAAATAAGGAAATAGACAATTAAATAAGCTAAAAAGACTGTTAATAAGCGTGATTTACATAATATTTTTTGGTTTTTTGGTTTTTGAAACAAACTTGCCAACTAAGATTAAAACCTCAAAACTTACTTAAACAATGAAATCAGATTTAGATTATGACTAAAATGAACTTATTGAAACTAAATTAAGCTAGAACATAACCAAACTCCTTATGCTGATATTATTTTGATAATCAACATAGCTATTTAGCTATGCTGATGGATTTTGAAAACTGAATTTTGGCTTAAAAATGACTCAATCTGTTTTTGACTACCCACTTTTTTAAAAAACCTCAAATGAAACTAACCAAGCTAGAATGTTTTCAATACAGTCTTCCTAGTGACAAATAGAGCCAAACTAATCATAAAATCAACACCTTATTTGCACATTAAAAGTCTAAACTTAATAAGGCTTATTAGGAGACTGAAAGAATGACAAATCCAAAATTCTTATGAAATAAACTTGAAAACTAATATTAAACTTACTACACTTCCTAAGACTTATTATGAGCTTATTAAACCTAATCTAATGATCAAAATTAGCACATGCAGTTTTAACTGCTTGTGCCAAACACCCCTTTATTTCCTTAAAACCAAAAAGCATATTATAAAAACTTGTAACTTATGAAAACAGATTTAACATAAGGTTTTTGAAAGACATTAAAGCAATAAGATCAGAAAATAAGGCACTTAACAAATAGCTAGAACAAAATACTTATTTTTGGATTTTAGAGACTGATTTTATCAAAACTAAGAACTACTTAAATGCAATTGATGAAAAGCCTTAAACTAAATCAAATAGGCAACATTAAAACTGAATAAGCAATATTAGAAACAGGATAAGCACAATTAAGCAGTTAAATAAGCTAACGCATAAAATAAGCTGAAAATTTAAAATAGAAGTCTAACTTTTGTCCTTTGCATAAAACTTGGACTGAATGCTCAAATAGAGCTAATCTACAAGCTAGCTTAATAATAAGCTCAGAATAAGCCCCCATAAGCCCTTCTAAAATTGGCTTATCTTCCAAATGGCTTATTCAAGACCCTTTTTTAGAATTAGGAAATGATACCCCTTAATCAGTTAAGCTGTAGGTGAGCTTAACTGAATAAGTAACTACTTAAAAAGCAGTGTGATCTTAATGAGCTTATCAGGGATTATTATCCAAACACAAACAATATAATCGCATATCAGAGGTATTTGAACACGAATTTGAAATAAAACTTAATTTTATTAATACTTGAAGAAGTTTACAGGATTGAAAAGGAAATACAATTTTAAAAGACAGAAAAGTAAAATAAGTACTAAATTAGCTGAAAAAGAAAAACCTACACTACACTAAATTACCCTACTCCTAGATGATTATCTCTGTGTGATTTGCTTGCTATTTATAGTTGAGAGAAGAGTCTTCTAGACCTTGAGACGCTCTTATATCCTCTAATCTTAGCCCTCCATTCCATCTTCATCATCTAAGCCCTTGAATTTAAGCCACGTCCCATCCACCAATGGTATTGCATAGGATTGCCAACGTATCAATGAGGTGTCAGGGTTGTCAGGTTCTTCTAGACGCAAAAGGGGTGTGTGTGTGGGTGACATAGATTAACCCTGGTGTAACAATGTTTAATGGTGAAAATGGGAGGGAGAAGAAACGTGAACAGTTAATTTGACCTACTTGTTTGACCTGTGTTGACCCGTGTGTTATATGGTTTTTTTGACTTGGGCTAATATATTGCGTTTGGGCTATTGACTATGATTTTAAATGGACAGATTTTGGATTGGATTTTGTTTAAGGATTATAAGGTTTAAGGTTTATAAGTATAATCCTTAATGGGCTGACCCGGTCTATTAAAATGGGTACGGGTTGGCCCATTATGGATGTATACGCCTTTGGCTTCGACTTTTCACGCTCAATCCGTTCTCGTGATTGGTTTTGTCCGTCTTTGCTTTATTTTTGTCCTTTTTGTGCAATATCCGTTACCGGCAAGACACAATTCACAATACAAATCGATATACAATTCAATTTTTTCTGTATTTATTGGTCAATTATTGGTCTTTTTAGCGTACGTTTTTATTAGGTAAAAAGGAATTGTAGTTAAGCACATTACAAAATCCTCCAACTAAGCTATTGTCGTGTCCTCACGCAATGTCATAATCAAAAATTCCAACCCCTTTAGACTAATTACCTTGGAAAGTAGCTAAGTATTCATCTAAGGGGATTTAGAAATCTCTAGATTGAAAATCCTCCCGTTTTACCAATTTTATGCATTTATTATTCATATCATAACTTCACGGAACAAGTAACAATAAAAGGATAAATTCATCGTCCTTGATTTTTCACTCGCCCCAAACCAAGCTTAAAAAACGAAATCATTGTTAACTACAAGTTAAAATGCTAACACTACTTATAAATGCTAATTATGCATAGCTACTTTCCGCTCCCTTATTTCCTAAATCCTCTAAATATTTTATTATTATTATTATTATTGGTGACGAATAAAGTAATGTCTTATTTATATAAAGTAAATCCGGTTTAGACCACAATTAGTTTGAAATCTTTTCCTAAAGAGACGATATGGTGAGAATAAGGTCCACATTAAGGTTCTAATTTCGCATGATTTAGGGGTTATCTTTTTTATATCATCCGAAACAACTCAACTACGAGTCCAAAGATGGAGGCTTTATTTAGATAACCTCGAAGTCGAAATTTGGCTTTATTCTTATTATTGCAACATTATTAAACCTCAGTCCTTTAAACAACTGCCATATCGGTATGCGAGCCGACCATGGTCCAGGAGTCTTATTTCGACCTCGGTGATTTCATCGACCTTTTAGAAGGCTGCAGCATCGGTTGTGAGCCGGCAAGATGCAGCAAACATTTATCAGTCTCAGATTATTACTATGTGCCTTATTTAAAAGACTACAACATTGGTTGTGAGCCGGCAAGATGCTGTAAACTTTTATCAGCCCACAGTTTTATTATTATTATTACCTCTACCCTTTAAACGACTACCACATTGGTTGTGAGCCGGCAAGAGGTAGTGGTCTTATTTCGGCTTTGGTTTATTACATAACTTATTATAGCCAAATTTCAAGTCATGCGGTCTTTTAACAAGTACCACATCGGTTGTGAGCCGACAAGAGACAGTAGCCTATTTCCCCGCAACACTGACAAAACCTCGATGTGTACCTTACTTTCACCAGAAGGAATCTCTACGAAGTGATTTAAACTAAGAATCGCAAAAACCTAAAGTAACTTTATTTATTAACAATTATATAACGTTTATTAAGCTGGTGGGAGCAAAAAGCCACAATTAACTTTTATGAGCTTTAAAGAGATCCAACTACTCTATGTTTAGCATCTAACTTATATAAAACTCTATCATTTCTCGTTCTTTGCAAATTTAAAATCTTTAATAAAAAGATCCGTGAATGCTTAGTCTAATAAAACAAGCTTTGCATATTTAAAATCTATCATGGAAACTTGCAAACTCTTGGCTCTTTTAAGCTAGAATTCACGTTTTAAAGCTTCTTGTATAAAAGACTAGCAAAAGCTTAAATTTATATAAGTTAAGGGGCAAGCTAGAGCGCAACATGCTCGATCAAGTCAAAATTTATTCTTAAAAAGACAAAACATCGTGTCCAAACACTTATTCTATTTTTGAAAAAAAAATAATTTTGGCATATTTTTGCTATTTTTGGTGGAAAAAAGGGGTTACATGAAGACAAGGCAAATGCAAGTAAGATCGAATCGAAAGATCCCCCCATACTAGAACTACACATTGTCCTCAATGTGAGCCTGTCACCCCCATACTAATTTCAAGGCATAATACAAATATTAAGGGGTCTCTACGCAAATCTAAAGCCGTTTATTAATTATGTTAATAGATAAATGTTAATCAATAAGATCTAGGATATCGTATTCCCATAAATAAGGAAGCGAAGGATTGAAGATCGAGTGAACGATGGACAAAACCACGAGCACGAGAGTCTTCATAATCCAGGGCAATCCTGGACATAAAACACAAAACACGAAACACGAGAAAGGAAGAGGCGAGCCTCCTCACATCACACTTATTAATAATAATTATACTAATATACTACTACTAAGGATAAGCATGGGTTGCCACCCACGAAGCGCTTGTTTTTGTGCGAGTCTCTAGCTTGACTCTCCCCATATCATCAAGATATTAGGGATGAAACAAGTGGAAGAACAAACTTCCATCGGATATTCATATGCCACCGGCTCTAAAGAAGAAAAATGAAAAGCGGAGATGCCGGGGTCAAAAATGATATCCTCACTCCCGGAGGAGAGAGGAAGAGAAGAAGATTCCACCGGATAGGTGAAATAAGGAAGAAAAATTCGGATAACATATGTGAAGGAAAGATAATGGCGATCCTCAAAGGATAAGCTCACATATGTTGGAGAAAATTTTTTCTTATGAATGCCGGGGTCAAAAACTTTGACCATACTCTTCAAATCTTCTTTATCAAGTTTATCCTTTAAACTTCTCGGGTCATGATCTAAAAATACCTCGGGAGGGAGATTAGGGGTAGTGTCCTTAATAAGTAAACTCTCAAGATAGATAATGTCTCCCTCCGAGTCGTAATAATCGTCCATAATATCCGTAGAAACAACAATATCTAGAAAAGCATCGATCTCATTAATATCGCCTCTTGGGTTAAAACATTCATCCTCATTAGCATCGGAAAGAGGTGTGACTAACAAAGCCGGCTCATCAAGGTTAGAAACATAAGAGTCCTTACTCTCGATGTTCTCTAACACCTCATCAAAAAGAGGATTTACGTCACTAGAAATGTATAAAGAAATAGTCAATATCCATCAACGGGAGATAGGAAATGGAAAGGAGAATTTAGCACACAACAGAGTGGGGTTGTCATTTCAAAATTCGTCTTAGCAATAAGAAATTGATAATCAATAAATTTCTCACGAAGTATATCGTCATTACCTCCTCTAAGCTGACAGCTTAGAATCGGGAGATGAAAGCCTCAACAAACCGATGTTTCTCAAAAGAATCGTCATCACTCGAAGTACAATCATCATTAAAATCAGAGAAAATCTCAAAGGGATCGTTTAAAACATCAAGAGGAGGAGAATTATCACAAAAAGGCACATCACACGTATCGTCAGAAATACCCTCGGACTTACTTGGGATTGGGACAAGGTCCTCAACACTAGACTTTATTACTTCGTCCGATTCTATTTCCGGATTAGTGTTAAGATGCTCGTCCCCTATACTTAGAGAGTTATCGGGTTCCTCGGTTGGTAAATCGGGTGTGATTGCATTAGTCGAATTCCTCTTAATAATCCTTATATTGAATAGTATACTAATCATCATTGTCATAAGAAATAAAAAAAAAACAGACAATTCCAACTCGGAGAATTAATATATTCTGCCAGCTCCTCACTTATAATTTGCAAATCTTTAAGAAGTTTATGAAGCAATTCTTGTATATCCTCTGGTTGATGTTGCTTTTCTCTAAAAGCATGCTGAATTTCAAAAAATTTCTCCCAAGCTAGCAATAAAACCTTTGGCGTTTCTCTAAAAGATATACGATTAAACTTCTTTAAAAAAGTTTGTATAGATTTCATTAGTTTTCTCTGCTTTGTCACAATTTCCACACTCGTTTCTTAAGGAGGTTGATGAATGACAGTATACTGCGGGGGTTGATATTGGTCAAAACCAAAAGAATTAGAATTATAGCAAAATTAGGTTCATAGAAATTTTGTTCAACGGTATTGACACGAAAAGTCTCATGAGGACCTATCAGTTTTTACCAACAAAGGTATTGTTGTGGAAAACTTGGTGAAGTTTGTGGAAAATTATTATCAAAGTTTTGATTGAAACACGGGTCCTGATTGTAGACAAACGGAACTTGAGGTGGACAATCGTAACCATAATGAGCATCGTTCCCACATAACTCACAAGAATTCGTCTGGTACTGGGGTTGTGGAGGGTAGTCGGAAAGATTTTGAGAATCATTGAAAGAATTTGGATTCGGATCACCAATGGATGAATTTTTATTATTTGACGCGCAAAAAAGCAAATCCCTCCTAAGACCAGATCCACACCACTTGCAAGAACACCGTTTACAACGTTCACCTCTTTCTAACAGATCTTTACAATGAAAACAATGCCATTGGTCTAACGAAGATGTTTGGGGTTGTGAAGGTGGGTAGAAAATATTTGGAGAATCAATGAAAGAATTTGAATCATTAACGAATGATTTTTCAACTTCATAACAGCATAAAGCACAAACTTCATCTGTATAATTTATTCTAACATCGCTGCTCAAGTACATGTCGACATATAACCACCCAATGTCCTCCACACTTAGAACAATTACGTGGGTGTTGTTGAGATGAGTCGGAGGTTTCATCATAAGAGATCGGATTAGGATCATGAACAAAATTTTCGAAGGGACTCCACATTGCACAACAATTGTACTCTATTAACAAAATTTCCACAAGACGAATAATAACATTCTTTAAAACCCATACATGATGATAGAATAAAGAGGGATAAATATAAGAATAAACAAAATGAGGATAGAGAAGAATAGTTATATAATTTCAAATAATACAAAAGAAAAGAAATAATAATATAAATAAGAAAGAAAAATATTTTTGGAAACCGAAAGTCAATAGTGCACAATAGCTCTCTAGAATACGCACAAAGAAGCGAGCATCGGGTAAGCGCAAAAAAAAAGAGAAAAAAAAAAAAAAAAAAAAAGAAAAAAAAAAAATAAAAGAAAGACAAAAAAAAAAAAAAGAAAAAAAAGCGTTTTAAAAACCTTCTCCTTTTTGGGTCGAAGTTTGCAGGATCGACCCTCCTTATACCTCTCTTTTAGTTTGTTAACTAAAGATGAGCCAAAACGACAATTAACAATCGGTGATTTTTAATATTAAAAGAAAATAAAAATAGAAATAAAATATTTTTGTATTTTTATATTTTTATCATAAGAAGAAAATATTCACAATTAAAAGCGATAACTTCACGAGGAAGGGTCTTCAAACACTAATCTTCGAACGAAACACGATAATCGTAACACACTTCTCCGGCAACGGCGCCAAAAATTGGTGTGATTTAAATATAATAGCATATATAAATATTATATATATATATAATATATATATATATATATATATATAATATCTAATAATATATATATATAGGGATCCAGTTTTTTGTGAGAAGTAAATTAAAATAAGAATAGTGAGAAGTGAACTAAAACCACACATTTGATATGCAACGAACATTCATTAGATGCATTTTCTATTAATCTAGATGACCATATAGATTTCGAAAGCAAATTGATGTGTAGGATGGTGCAAATGATTTTCATAATTTTGCACATGTAGAGACCAAAAAATAAGAAAATCAGAAAATGCACCTAAAATCCATATATGCATCTAATTAAAAGCATAGAAAACACATTATATGCATCTAAGTTATAGAGATGCATCTATTTAAGCTCGTTGCAGTCTCGATATGCGTTATAAGTTACTTTTTATCCTTTTAGTTTACGAAACTTCTCATTTGATCCAACTCCTATATATATATATATATAAATAATATAAATAATATATATAATAAATGATTTGAACCCAAACACACAAGTAGGTATATATAAGGACGAAATCAATAATAGTATAGTAATAACTATTCCTTGAGGATTCTAGAAGATTACTTTTATCCAAAGTAAAATTCAAAACCTTCCCGAGTCGTATCCCGACGAAGTGCGAATTGAAAATCGGTTAAGTTCGTGATCGCGTGATTTGAATGGATTTAAAGTTCTTGATTTGGTTCCTAATTCTACTAATGAAAACGCATAAAAACATGTAAACACAAGTAACAATTAAGACAATTAAAAATTAAAGCTAAAAACGATAACGGGAATCCTAAAACGCGACGAAGTAAGCAAGTATATCAAAATTAAGCCCTACTAATGTTTTTTCATTTTTTATAAATCCTAAATGACTAAAAATAATTTTCAGAAAAAGAATTATATTTTTTTGACTTTTATTTTATTTATTATGAACTAAAAACTAATTTAATCTAAAAATATTATTAACAATATTAGACTAATTTATAAAATTCTAAAAAATTAATGAAAAGTACTTGGCACAAATCTAGACTTAAGAAAAATAAAACGAGAAAATAAGCTAACACAAATAAGCAGTAAATAAGCTAAATAGTCTAAAAAGCTAAAACTGAAAAAGACACTATATGAATTTAATGATGCAAGATATAAATGAAAAAGTCCTAAGGGCAGTTGGTTAAGTGTGTGTGGTGTTGAGGCGTTTGTGTGCTAAGGGAGAGGTCACAGGTTCGAAACCTGTGACCTTTCTTTTTGGTTAAACATTTTTTTATTCTTTTCTTTTTGAAAAAGCTATAAAAACAAGTAAAAATAAGCAAGTTTAATTAAGAGACTTTTTATTGAAACTTAAAAATAAGCTGAGAAAAAGCTGAAATGAAATGGCAGATTACCTTTTAAGCTTATATGAAATTTGGCTAAAATTGTTTTGACATTCAAGGACTTAATAAGCACTAAGCATCCTAATAGGCTGAAAATAAATCTTAACCTAAACCTAATGAGCACTACTGAGCAGGAATAAGCTAACAACATAAGCTGAAAAGCATTTAAAGGCATAAAATACAGCAGACTTTTAAGACACTTTTAAAGGACTTATTACAGATTTTAAGCTAGATTTAAGACAAATTAAGCAATGGAAATAAACTAAAAGCTCAAAACATATTGAGTTTGATTACCACTGAACACATAGAAGCTGAAAATAAGAAAATTAGACAAGTAAATAAGCTAGAAAAGACTTGTGAAGAAGGCTGATTACACTAATATTTTTGGGTTTTTGGTTTTTTTTTGAAAACAAACTTGCAACTACGATTAAAAACTAAAAACTTACTTAAACATTGAAATCAGATTTAGATTCTGACTAAAATGAACTTTTTGAAACTAAATTAAGCCAAATTAAGCTAGAACATAACCTAAAATTCCTATGCTGATATTATTTTGATAATCAACATAGCTATTTAGCTATGCTGATGGATTTTGAAAACTGAATTTTGGCTTAAAAATGACTCAATCTGTTTGACACTTAAATCAAATGAGAGTAACCAAGCTAGAATGTTTTCAAAACAGTCTTCCTAGTGACAAATAGAGCCAAATTAATCATAAAATCAACACCTTATTTGCACATTAAAAATCTAAACTTAATAAGGCTTATTAGGAAACTAAAAGAATGACAGATCCAAAATTCATATGAAATAAACTTGAAAACTAATATTAAACTTACTACACTTAATCCTAAGACTTATTATGAGCTTATTAAATCTAATCTAATGACCAAAATTAGCACATGCAGTTTTAACTGCTTGTGCCAAACACCCCTTTATTTCCTTAAAACCAAAAAGCAGATTATAAAAATTTGTAAATCATGAAAACAGATTTAGCATAAGGTTTTTGAAAGACATTAAAGCAATAAGATCAGAAAATAAGGCACTTAACAAATAGCTAGAACAAAATGCTTATTTTTTGATTTCAGAGACTGGTTTTATCAAAACTAAGAACTACTTAAATGCAATTGATGAAAAGCCTTAAACTAAATCAAATAGGCAACTTTAAAACTGAATAAGCAATATTAGAAACAGGATAAGCACAATTAAGCAGTTAAATAAGCTAATGCATAAAATAAGCTAAAATTTGAAATAGAAGTCTAACCTTTGTCCTTTGTACAAAACAAGGACTGAATGCTTAAATAGAGCTAATCTATAAGCTAGCTTAATAATAAGCTCAGAATAAGCCCCCATAAGCCCTTCCAGAATCGGCTTATCTTCCAATGGCTTATTCAAGACCTTTTTTTAGAATTAGGAAATAATACCCCTTATTCAGTTAAGTTGTAGGTGAGCTTAACTGAATAAGTAACTACTTAAAAAGCAGTGTGAGCTTAATGAGCTTATCAAGGACATTATTATAATCAAAACAACATTAATCGCATATTAGAGGAATTTGAACACGAATTTGAAATAAAACTTAATTTTATTAATACTTGAAGAAGTTTACAGGACTAAAAAGGAAATACAATTTTAAAAGACAGAAAAGTAAAATAGGCACTAAATAAGCTCAAAAAGAAAAACCTACACTACACTAAATTACCCTACTCCTAGATGATTATCTCTGTGTGATTTGCCTGCTATTTATAGTTGAGAGAAAAGTCTTCTAGACCTTGAGAGGTTCCTCTATCCTCTAATCTTAGCCCTCCATTTCATCTTCATCATCTAAGCCCTTGATTTTAAGCCACGTCCCATCCACCAATTGTATTGCATAGGATTGCCAACATGTCAATGAGGTGTCAGGGTTGTCAGGTTCTTCTAGACGCAAAAAAAGGCGTGTGTGTGGGTGACATAGATTAACCCGGGTGTAAAAAATGTTTAATGGTGAAAATGGGAGAGAGAAGAAACGTGAACAGTTAATTTGACCTACTTGTTTGACCTGTGTTGACCTGTGTGTTATATGGTTTTTTTGACTTGGGCTAATATATTGCGTTTGGGCTATTGACTATGATTTTAAATGGACAGATTTTGGATTGGATTTTGTTTAAGGATTATAAGGTTTAAGGTTTATAAGTATAATCCTTAATGGGCTGACCCGGTCTATTAAAATGGGTACGGGTTGGCCCATTATGGATGTATACGCCTTTGGCTTCGACTTTTCACGCTCAATCCGTTCTCGTGATTGGTTTTGTCCGTCTTTGCTTTATTTTTGTCCTTTTTGTGCAATATCCGTTACCGGCAAGACACAATTCACAATACAAACGAATACAATGCATTTTTCTGTATTTATTGGTCATTATTGGTCTTTTTAGCTCGTTTTATTAGGTACAAGGTATGTGTATTTAAGCACATACCAAAATCCCTCATACTAAGCTATTGTCGTGTCCTCACGCAATGTCATAATCAAAAATTCCATCCCCCTTAGACTAATTACCTTGGAAAGTAGCTAAGTATTCATCTAAGGGGATTTAGAAATCTCTAGATTGAAAATCCTCCCGTTTTACCAATTTTATGCATTTATTATTCATATCATAACTTCACGGAACAAGTAACAATAAAAGGATAAATTCATCGTCCTTGATTTTTCACTCGCCCCAAATCAAGCTTAAAAAACAAAATCATTGTTAACTACAAGTTAAAATGATAACACTACTCATAAATGCTAATTATGCATAGCTACTTTCCGCTCCCTTATTTCCTAAATCCTCTAAATATTTTATTATTATTATTATTGGTGACGAATAAAGTAATGTCTTATTTATATAAAGTAAACCCGGTTTAGACCACAATTAGTTTGAAATCCTTTCCTAAAGAGACGATATGGTGAGAATAAGGTCCACATTAAGGTTCTAATTTCGCATGATTTAGGGGTTATCTTTTTATATCATCCGAAACAACTCAACTACGAGTCCAAAGACGGAGGCTTTATTTAGATAACCCCGAAGTCGAAATTTGGCTTTATTCTTATTATTGCAACATTATTAAACCTCGGTCCTTTAAACAACTGCCACATCGGTATGCGAGCCGACCATGGTCCAGGAGTCTTATTTCGACCTCGGTGATTTCCTCGACCTTTTAGAAGGCTGCAACATCGGTTGTGAGCCGGCAAGATGCAGCAAACTTTTATCAGTCTCAGATTATTACTATGTGCCTTATTTAGAAGACTGCAACATCGGTTGTGAGCCGGCAAGATGCAGTAAACTTTTATCAGCCCACAGTTTTATTATTATTATTACCTCCACCCTTTAAACGACTACCACATTGGTTGTGAGCCGGCAAGAGGTAGTGGTCTTATTTCGGCTTTGGTTTATTACATAACTTATTATAGCCAAATTTCAAGTCCTGCGGTCTTTTAACAACTGCCACATCGGTTGTGAGCCGACAAGAGACAGTAGCCTATTTCCCCGCAACACTGACAAAACCTCGATGTGTACCTTACTTTCACCAGAAGGAATCTCTACGAAGTGATTTAAACTAAGAATCGCAAAAACCTAAAGTAACTTTATTTATTCAACAATTATATAACGTTTATTAAGCTGGTGGGAGCAAAAAGCCACAATTAACCTCTATGAGCCTTAAAGAGATCCAACTACTCTATGTTTAGCATCTAACTTATATAAAACTCTATCATTTCTCGTTCTTTGCAAATTTAAAATCTTTACTAAAAAGATCCGTGAATGCTTAGTCTAATAAAACAAGCTTTGCATATTTAAAGTCTATAATAGAAACTTGCAAAACTCTTGGCTCTTTAAAGCTAGAATTCGCGTTTTAAAGCTTCTTGTATAAAAAACTAGCAAAAACTTAAATTTATATAAGTTAAGAGGCAAGCTAGAGCGCAACATGCTCAATCAAGTCAAAATTTATTCCTTAAAAAGACAAAACATTGTGTCAAAACACTTATTCTATTTTTGAATTTTTTTTAATTTTGGCATATTTTCACTATTTTTGGTGGAAAAACGGGGTTACGTGAAGACAAGGCAAATGCAAGTAAGATCGAATCGAAAGATCCTCCCATACTAGAACTACACATTGTCCTCAATGTGAGGCTATTACCCATATACTAATTTCAAGGCATAATCCAAATATTAAGGGGTCTCTACGCAAATCTAAAGCTGTTTATTAAGTATGCTAATAGAAAAATGCGAATCAATAAGATCTCGGATATCGGATTCCCATATATAAGCATGCTAAGGATCGAAGATCGAGTGGACGATGGACAAAACCATGAGCACGAGAGTCTTCGTAATCCGGGCAATCCTGGACACAAAACACAAAACACGAAACACGAGAAAGGAAGAGGCGAGCCTCCTCACATCACACTTATTCATAATTATTATACTAACATATTACTACTAAGGATAAGCATGGGTTGCCACCCGCGAAGCGCTTGTTTTTGTTAACCGAGTCTTGAGCCTGACTTGATCCCCCATACTTGAGCTGGTCAAGGAGGATAGAAATGGAGATACGGAACATCCAAGAGAGGGATGTTCCCTCCAGAAATCATCATCAGGCTTTCAGAAAAATCAAAAGTGAATTTGCCTCGGCGAGATAAGAGATTGGAAGAAGGGATATCAGGATTGAAAACGTTGTCCTCATTTTCGGATGAAAATGGAAGTAAAGTATCAATATCTGGATAAAGGGTGGGTTAGGTGGGTAAAAGTTTAGGCATAAGAACATAATGTTCAGAAATATCCTCCACCACTTTAGCAGTCAAAACACCCGTATCGGGCTCAAAATCAAAGAAAATTCCATCATCCGGTGGTTTCGCAGGAGGACGAGGGGATGACGGAACATCATAATGATCAAAGTGAAATGACTCAGTTTCAGGAAGGGAAAGGGAATCATTGCTAAGCAATTCTTCAAGAAAAAGAATATCTCCTTCTTAGTCATAGTCATCATTCTCAATACCCAGTGGTATCGAGTCATCCGGATCAAGAAATAGATCGATCTCCTCCATAAGAGAGTCACTATCCTCAACGGGGATATGAGATGGGGAGGAAGATTCGATTGTAGCATCAGAAATTTCAGAATTAGATTCTTCTGGAGGTCGAGGAGACGAATTATCATACAACAATTCCTCAATAAGACGAATTTCTTCTTCAGAATCAAAATCGGCTTTATTAATTCCTGGTGAAATTAAATTGATATGAGTGAGTTTACCGGAGAACTCCTCGAGAAGATAATCAATCTTAGGATAAGAAATCGTCGAAATATCTCGATTAAGCAAAGATTCTATAAGATCAGACTCGGTATTAAAATGATGCGGGTCTATCTTTCTAGAAATGATCACTTCACCAAAAAGAGGGTTCGAATAAATTTTGAAATTTTCTTTCGGAACGTCCTCATCAGAAAATGACTCGTCGTCAATAGAGGAAAAATCGTCGTCAGAATCGAAAAGAGGATTAGAGAAAGTAGCAAAATCATCATAAACTTGCACATCACACTTACTTTCATTGTCGAAAAAATCCTCGGACTTACTTGGGATTGGGACAAGGTTCTCAACACTAGACTTTATTAATTTGTTAGATTCCGTTTCCGAAATAGTGCTAAGATGTTCGTCCCCCATACTTAGAGAGTTATCGGGTTCCTTGGTTGGTAAATCGGGTGTGATTGCATTAGACGAATTCTCTAAATATTCCCTATATTGAATAGTGTACTCATCATCGTCGTCGTAGAAGGCAGGATAATTCCAACTTAGAGAATTAATATATTCTGCCAGCTCCTCACTTATAATTTGCAAATCTTTAAGAAGTTTATGAAGCAATTCTTGTATATCCTCAGGTTGATGTTGCTTTTCTCTAAAAGCATGCTGAATTTCAAAAAAATTCTCCCAAGCTAGCAATACAACCTTTGGCGTTTCTCTAAAAGATATACGATTAAACTTCTTTAAAAAGGTTTGTATAGATTTCATTAGGTTTTCTTTGTCTTTCAAAATTTTCACACTTGTTTCTTGAGGAGGTTGATGAATGACGGTATACTGCGTGGGTTGATATTGGTCAAAACCGGAAGAATTAGAGTTATAGCAAAGATTAGGTTCATAGAAATTTTGGTTTAACGGTTGACACAGAAAAGTCTCATAAGGACCCCCGCAGTTCTCACAACAAAGGTATTGTTGTGGAAAACTTGGTGAAGTTTGTGGAAAATTATTATCAAAGTTTTGATTGAAACACAGGTCTTGATTGTAGACAAACGGAACTTGAGGTGGACAATCGTAACCATAATGAGCATCGTTCCCACATAACTCACAAGAATTCATCTGGTACTGGGGTTATGGAGGGTAGTCGGAAAGATTTTAGAATCATTGAAAGAATTTTGATTCGGATCACCAATGGATGAATTTTTATTATTTGAAGCGCAAATGAAGCAAAATTCCACCAGTAACAGGCTTTCACACTCGCATCAAGTGACTGGCTTTCCATCTCCATAAGTGCAGTTCATACAAGTTCCATTATTAAGACTGAAACCACACTGCTGGCATGTACAAAAATAACAATAGAAGCCAACACACGGTTGTCCACACCCCATACACTCGCTTTGTTCGAATGACGACATAATAGAGGGTTGAGAAAATAAGAATTAAACGGATAAGAGGATAGAGAAATATTTTTAGATTTTTCAAATAACACATAAGAAATTAAAAGAAAATAAAAATAGAAGTGTAAAATATTTTTGTATTTTTATAATAGAAGAAAATATTCACAAACGGAAATCGATAACTTCACGAGGAAGGGTCTTCAAAACACTAATCTTCGAACGAAACACGATAATCGCACACACCTCCCCGGCAACGGCGCCAAAAATTGATTCTTGTCCAAACACGTACGTAAGGATAATATCAATACTAGTATAAGATAAGTATTCCGCGAGGATTCTAGAAGATTACTTTTATCCAAAGTAAAGTTCAAAATCTTCCCGAGTCGTATCCCGACGAGGTGCGAATTAAAAATCGAGGTTAAGTTCGTGATCGCGTGATTGAATATTTTAAGATTTTGATTTGGTTTCCTATTTCTAACAAATATAATGCAATAACACGTAAAAGCAAGCAAACAATAAAGGCAATTAAAAATAAGGGCTAAAAAACGTTAACGAGAATATTAAAAACGTGACTTAAAACCTAAATTATCAAAATTAAGTCCTACAAATGCAAATTTAATTTTTATAAATCCTAAATGACAAAATAATTTTCTAGAAAAAAAATTATATTTTTTTATTTTTATTTTATTCATTATGAATTAAAAACTAATTTAATCTAGAAAATTAATTAAAAATGCTAAACTAATTTATAA
Source organism: Tanacetum coccineum (assembly GCA_026074375.1). Classification (NCBI taxonomy): domain Eukaryota; kingdom Viridiplantae; phylum Streptophyta; class Magnoliopsida; order Asterales; family Asteraceae; genus Tanacetum; species Tanacetum coccineum. Next base: position 11,109 of record BQNB010061171.1, on the reverse strand, counting down.
AAAACTGGAAAAATCACCAAAAATACTTAAGACAATTACTGAGGAAATGGTAAAAAGAATAATCCAAAAAGCACTTTCTATAAGCAGTTAAAAAGCTGAATAAGGTAAAAGGGTATAAACTGGAAATGTGTATAAAGAATTAATGATGCAAATGGTTAACAGAAACCCAAGGGCGCGTTTGGTTAAAGTGTGTATGTTAAATTCGTTTGCTATGAAAGGAGGAGGTCACATGTTCGACCCCTGTGGCTTTCCTTTTTGCTAAAATATATTTTTTTACTTTTTCTTTTTGAAAACTTAATAATAAGCTGTAATTAAGCAACTTTTGCAAAAGCACTTTTTTTAAAACTCACAAATAAGCTGGGAAATAAGCAATTAAGAAGACAACTAACTACTTAAGACTTAGGTATATAGGCTTAAACTGAAATGGCTTTTAATAATATGCAATTAAGACAACTATATAAGCAGAATTTGACTAAGTCCTACACCTAATAAGCACCTATGACCAAAAATAAGCAAACAAAGCAAACTAAAAAGCACTTAAAAAGTAATAAGAAAGCAGACACAAATTAAGTCAATGACAGATTTTAAGCTAATGACAAAGGCACATAAGCACTCCTATTTGACTTAAATCTGAAAACAAATAAACTAGACAACCTAATAAGCACTTATAGCAGGAAAATAAGACACAATTAGCCTTAAAATAAGTCAAAATGTACAGGCAGTACTAACCTTGAGTTAGTACTGCTAGGCTAATCAGTTAAGACTGCTAAGTCTTCAATAAGCTCATAAAAATCCTAATAAGCTATACACAAGCAAAAAGCTAGACCTAATAAGCTCAAGTGACCAATTTTTAGCACACAAAATAAGCTGATAAGCTTTTTAAGACTTCAAATAGCTTGCTTAACTTTTTGACTTAAAAGGAATTTGACAGCCTTAATCACAACTTTTGACACACAAATAAGCTTTTAAAAAACTTAAGCCAAAGCTTAAAAACCTAAAACAGATTAAGTATAATAACCAATGAAACACTATAAAAAGCTAAATTTTAAGGACGTTTGAACTTCAATCAAGCTAGTGAAATTAAGCTGTCAAAAATTGATGTTACACTAAACTAATTTTTTTTTTGGCTTTTTGAGTTTTTGACATAACTAAAAATTGAAAACTAAGACTCAATTTTATTTGACAACTAATGGAAATGAAATAAAACTACTAACAAGACTATATTTGAGCAAAATTAACAACCCAAGAGTAGATTTAGATAAATCCACCAATAAGCTAATGAAATGACTTTTAGTACTATGAAATTTTGTAAATAAGCTCAAAACTCTAAAATATTGCTAAAAACATGATAAAACTGATGAATCCTACTACTTAGATTGAGATTAAGCTTGAACAAATTGACTTATTAGAAAAAGGTGACCTTAACAGGTTTAAATTTAAATAAAAGTTATTATCCCAAACACCCCTTTAACTTTTAGAATCCTACTTATAAGCCAAAACATAATCCTCAAAGCTGATATTGATGAAAACAAATGACATTTTAAGCATTTTAAAGACTTTTAAGCTAAAACTAATGAAAGTTAAACACTCAATAACAAGCTAACACTAATAAGCTATTTTTTGGTGTTTCTTATCAGATTTTATGAAACTAAACTAAACCTTAAAACAGATTATAAAACTCTTAAAACTAGAACAATTAAGCTAAATGAGGACAGAATAAGCACAATCAAAGCATGAATAAGCACAAATAAGCAAAAACAGTTATAAGCTAAAATAAGAGGAAATATCAAGTGTACCTTGATCCCAGCTAAACAAGGATCAAATAAGCTTTAATAAGCTAGATTTACAAGCTCCAGCTTATCATAGATAAGCTGGTGGTATCCATAAGCCCATCCAAGTTTGGCTTATCTTCCATTAAGCTGAGGTAATTTAGGGGAGAGATTTGAAATGAAAGTCTAAACTCAGTCAAGCTTTTGAAGGCTTAACTAAGTATAAGCTAACTTATCTAGTAATTTAGAGCTTATAAAGCTTATTTGATAAAAACTGAGCTTAATTAAACCATATGTGCAATAAGTAAAAGTAAGGATTAAACATGAACTGAAATTTTATTGATATTCAAAAGTGAGTTACAAGCTTTTAATGGAAATTACAATAAGATAAAGACAATAATTAAAAACTACAATAAGCTGCTAAATTAAAACAATAAGCTAAAAAAACTAGACGACTTGTGTGTGTGAGGAGCTCTCCTTTATATAGTGCTCAGATGAAGGTTCTAGGTCCCTAAAACGCTCCTCTCTCTTCAATCTCGTCCCTTCACTCTTGCTTTATTCCCACGCAATCATCTTGGCCCTTGGATCTAGTGCCACGTCCCTTTCACTCAATGATTAGCACGGATTGCCAACGTGGACTGACAAAAACGTCATTGCTTGCGTCATTGGCTTCTAGAAAGGTTAGGGCGAGGGTGAATGGGGATTTATCCTGCGTAATTTGTTGCAGGGTAATTTGGGGGGAGAGACGGTGAATAGTGTTTGGCGGGGTATAAGTTTGACTAGGGAGAGTTGGGCTTTGACCTGGGTTAAGGGTAAAAGTTTGGGCTTGGGTTATTATTTTGGATCGGGAAGAGTTTTATATAAAAAAAAGAGTTAACGGGGGTTAGGGTATTAAAAGGGTTTGTTAGTTTTAGGACTAACGGTGTTATTGTTTTGGACTAATGGTGAAATTGTTTTTGGACTAACGGTGAAATTGTTTTGGACTAACGATGCAATTGTTTTTAGGGTTTCTTTTAGGATAAAGGTTTAATGGGATTGGATTTTGGATAAATTTTCCTTCGGCTTTGATTTCTTGTACTCTTTCCATTCCCGTGCCTGGTTTTGTCTGTTTTGCTTCGTTTTTGTCCTTTTGTGCAATATCCGTTACCTGCAAGACACAATTCACAATACAAACGAATACAATGCATTTTTATGTATTTATTAGTCATTATTGGTCTTTTTAGCTTGTTTTATTAGGTAAAAGGTATGTGTATTTAAGCACATACCACACCGCCACAAGTAACACAAGATTCCTCAACAGCTTTTACGGAAGCTGGAGCAGGGGTTACTTGATGTTGTTTAAACATTGCGGTCATGGCACTAGTAACGTCACTAGCTACGGCACTGGCTATCTCTGAAGAATCGACATTACTTGCTTTTACTTGAGAAACAATCGGTTTGTTTTTTGAATTACGAACTTTTGACTTTTTTTCAATAATCTTCAACACATCTTGAGCACTTCGTTCTAAAAGATTGCCACCGGCGGCAGAATTCAAAGAATCTTGATCGGATGGGTTGAAACCATTGTAGAAGGTATCGAGTTGATGCAATTCGGTAAAACCGTGATGTGGGCATTCTCGAAGGAGATCCTTGAAACGGTCTCATGCCTCACTAAACGTTTCCTCAAATTTTTGTTGAAAATTTGAAATTTCATTTTGAAGATTTGTTGTTTTTGAGGGAGGGAAGAAATGGTTAATAAACTTGGACACAAGATCGTCCCAAGTGAGAATAGAACGAGAAGGTTCTTTGTCGAGCCAAATCCGGGCTGGACCATCGATAGAAAATGGAAAAAGCATAAGCTTAATCGAGGACTCGGGCACATCTTTATACTTCAACGTAGAAGTAATCTTGTTAAAATATCGAATATGAGCATGAGGATCTTCTTTCTCAAAACCTAAGAATTGTTTTGAAGTTACAAGATTTATTAGACTATGCTTGAGCTCGAAATGCTCAGCGGGAATAGGTGGTACTACGATTGCCTTCGCATAACCCTCGGTGGGTGCTCAGAGTAATTCCGCCATAGTACGTTGATCGGCCATCGTAACTACGAGTGTCTCTTCAAGAGAAAACGGTTCGACTATTTGCTTGGAACGTCTACGATTACGACGTTTCGGATTCGTTGAAGTTTCACCAACTAAATTCGAAGAAGAGCGAGTGCGCATGCACTAGAGATAAAATAAGAAAAATAAAAATAAAAATGTTTTTGTAACCGATAATCGAACAAGTGTACGGTAGCTCTCTAGAAAACGCACAAAGAAGCGGAGGAGCGGGTAAGCGTGAAGCGTTTTAAAAACCTTATCCTTTCGGGTCGAAGATCGTAGGATCAACCCTCCTTATACCTCTCTTATAGTTTGTAATCTAAAGGTGAGCCGATCTCACAAGTGACACAACGGTTGATTTTGTTGGTTATTTGATTTTTTTGGTATTTTTGATTACTTAATAAAAGAAAATCACAAAAAAATGAGAAAATAAAATATTTTTGTATTTTTATGGTTTTATAAAAAGAAAATATTCACAAATTAAAAGCGATAACTTCACGAGGAAGGGTCTTCAAAAACTAATCTTCAAACGTTAACACGATAATCGCACACACCTCCCCGGCAGCGGCGCCAAAAATTTGATTTGTCCAGATACGTATACAAGGATAATATCAATAATAGTATAGTAATAAGTATTCCGTGAGGATTCTAGAAGATTACTTTTATCCAAAGTAAAATTCAAAACCTTCCCGAGTCGTATCCCGACGAGGTGCGAATTGAAAATCGAGATTAAGTTCGTGATCGCGTGATTTAAATATTTTAAGATTTTTGCTTTTGGAATCTATGTCTACTAATATAAATGCAAAAACATGTAAAGGCAAGCAAGAATAAAAGCAATTAAAGATTGGACCTAAAAACGTTAACGGGAATTAAAAAAAAACGCGACTTAAAACCTAATTTATCAAAAATTAACCCTAAAAATGTTTTTTATTTTTTATAAATCCTAAATGACTAAAAATAATTTTAGAAAAAAGAATTGTATTTTTTTGACTTTTATTTTATTTATTATGAATTAAAAACTAATTTAATCTAAATTAATTATAAAAAATAGTAAACTAATTATTAAAAATCTGGAAAAATTAGGAAAATTACTTAATACTATACTAATCCTATGAAAAATAAAATTGAATTAAAAGCTTAACTTGATAAGCTGTAAATAAGCTCTAAAAGCTGGAAGCCTAAATCTGAGAAACAAGTTAAAAGGAATTTGAATGCAATTCTAAACGAAAAAGTGTTGGGATCTCAGATTTGATGATTACAAAACTACATATGCACAAATGAAGAAAGATGAAACAACAAGGACTTAATGTGATAAATTAAGTTAGCTTTCTATGTAAGCTAGGTTTTCTTGTAAACCCTCTATATAAAGGGTCATATGCGTCTGGTTTAGAGCATCCATCCAGAAACATAGAGTCGACTAATGAGAGTTGAATAGTAAAGGTGTATGTGTGTACACCATAGTTAGTAGTTAGTCAGTAATAGACATATTATAGATGTCTATGTAGTAGTTAGTAGCCCCAAGTTATAGTTGGGATAATAGGGAAATCGTTTGAATGAAAAAACTTGTGATAACATTGATTGTGTTCTTATAATTCCGCTATGCATATTCAATCATTGTTATTGTTTATCCTAGATATAAAAGATCTAACCAATCTGAGCTTACAATCGATCTTATCATATATTGTCTGAAATAGTCCATTTTCCAAGACAACTGCAAAACTTCGGCTGTGATGATTAGAGAGAGGCACAAGATGTAAAGATTCTGGATGCTTATGATCACACCTTGCCTCAGAAAGAAAAAGACACAGGGAGCTTTACTTTACTTTATTTTATTCATAATATCTGGTTTGATAAAGCTCGTGTTGACCTAGGAGCAAGTATGAGCGTTATGCCATTCTTTACCTACATCAACCTTGGTGTAGGAATTTTATCTCACACTAGGTTGACCATCGAACTAGCTGACCAAACCATAAAACAACCAAGGGGTATTGCCAAAAATGTGCTAGTAAGGATAGGCAAGTTTATTTTCCCTATAGACTTTATCATCTTGGACATACCCGAGGATGACGATGTCCCTTTAATCCT
>BQNB010061170.1:0-34796 GCA_026074375.1 Tanacetum coccineum | reverse complement strand
CCAACTTTAATTCTTCTATGAAACCTTTTAGTTACAAACCAATCAACAAGAACCTTTTGAATCTTTTCTTATCGCATACCTTGTTGTTTGACCTGATCACTGCGATTGTGAAGCAGATACTTCACCACGACAACCAATACAAAGCCCTAGAACAAAAACTGAATCTGGATCGAATTATCTTCTATCCAAACAGATCAACCTTGATAGTATAAAACCCTATTAGGGTTTCGTTTATAGCAACATGCGAGTAACCAGATCCATTATCACCATTATTACGAATCAAATCATGCTTCCAAAATTAAATAATTTACAACAGCAGAATGGTTGTTTGGAAATAGTATATGAAAACGATTATACATACCAAACTAGTTGTTTTGAAGCAGCTTATTTTCTCGAATCTTAGCAGTAGATTTCTTCGTTTGTAAACCCTTGTAAATCCTAGATATCATGAGCCACATGGCTCTGATACCACCTGATAGAACTAAAATACGTAATAGTTTTTGGATTGTTTAAAGCTCAGATTATTTAGATCTTATATCTAGGATTAGTAATAACAATGTTCATAAGATTAATAACAAAGTATTAAAACATAGCGGAATATAAACAATGTTATAAACAAGGTTTTTCTTATTATCTTTCTATACAAGCTCTATTTCTAGACGATCAACTCTAGAACGTGTTATCTACACTATAACAAGAAATCACAAGATCCTTGAGGCTAAACCAAACAAAACATCTAGGCATTCACATGCCTACACACACATTTTTACTAGTGTTCACATCTTGACACACTTAAAACTACACGCCTAGGACTTCCTTTTATAACATAAGGACTCCAAGACTTACAAAGGAAGATAAACATTAGACAAATAAATCTTTTAAACATTTAGGAATATGTTTTGTTATCTTTATCTTCTTAAGGAGATCTTCTAGAATCTTCATCTTTTATAGAATTCCATCTACCCGACTTAGACCCTTGTGTTTCATTCTTTTATTTATTTTGTCTCATCAAATTTCCCAACAAATCTTATTAGGACACATTCCATGACAAATACCTGTTGAACATTATCAAGTTCACAAGCTGTTAACAAGAGTCCTACGCATTATCCTTGTGATTATACCAGAACATCCGAGTAATACTCTGTAGTATTCACAGTGAAGATGGAAATTCTTCTAGAGCCAGCATCAAACAAGCTCTGCGGTAGGCGACTTGCAAGATTCTATATGAATCAAACTTGTGATAAATGGATATCATTAATGATCCAATAAATGAATTGACGACTCAATCGGTAAGATAGTAACTAACCGATTCACTCATATCGTGATGTGTGCTTTGAGACGTTTTGATATTGAGAACAAGCTAGAATGGTAAATCAAAGACATCTGTGTTAGAGGATCTTACGCTTAAAGCTGGAAATCCTATCAAGGAGATTCTTCTAAATTGAATCTACCTGATCACAAGTTGGTCCTCACGGAACCAAAGGTTAATCCAACCAAATCCGGGCGAATGACAAAGCTATATTCGTCCACAAGCTTTATTGCTGATTGTTTTATTTCAAGATTCATATAAAGATAGAGATGGAGACACCTCATTCCAGCTGAGTCGGATTCATTACCATATGCTCATGCTCAAACTACAAATACATACTATAAGCATCAAGATTCAAGAATCAAGAAAGCTCAAGAATTCAAGACAAATACTTTTGCAAACTCTGATATACAAGATCTTCCTTTAAGATATCAAGTCTATCAAAGGAGATTGTTAGCAAGCTTTCAAAATGATGCAAAGTATGAGCATGTTGGTCAAGACACAAGATCACAAGATGGCAAAGACTGTTAATACAAATAATGTCTATAAACGTTATTTATATTTTTTGACCTCTCAACGTTTTGATAATAACAAAATGTAAAAATATTTACGATAAAATTAATCGTTTACAAATTATTAATCGTAAAATTCCATTTCTAAGATTAGTAATCACTTAAGGTATGAACAAACAAATCATTAAGTATGATTAGTGATCAAGAAAATATTTTTCTCTTGTCCGTCACATATTTTACAAAAGTATTTCACAAAATCAATTTTACAAAATATTCTCTAATTAAAAGAAAAGTTTTATTAAAAACTTAAATTTTAAAATTCAAAATTTTCCCCCCAAAATAGAAGGTTCCATAACAGATACAACATTCCCCACAAAAAGACAAAAACAAGAGCGTAGTCTACTGGGCGGCCCCTTTATAAGCCTGGCGGCCCCCAGATATATCTGGGACCGCCAGGACCATCCCCAATGACCGTTTGCTTTTCCTGCCTATAAATACTGCTCCATTCCTTGTAGAAAAACATACCTCTTAGCATGAAAATTTTCAGATAACTTTCTCTCTCTAAATATCTTGATCACTAACATTCTTAGATCTTGTTTCAAGTGATATAATCTCTTCTTCTCATATCTCCTTTCTCATTCAAGTGCAAGAGAAGAACATTCGTATTCACCAATAAATGAATTGTTATTTAGTGATCTTGTTAGATATTAGAAGAAGACTCGGTCACCTCGTGTATTTTACCGATTATTATAGCTCGTAGTTAATCGTTTAATGTATAATACTCGTTAATGGGCCGGGTATTAAACCCAACATGTAAGCCCACTACCAAGGCTATTAGGCCAGTTATATATGCCACTATATAAGCCTCTTCCATGTCTTGGAAGAGGTGGTTTAGTCATTTCATTATACAAGTTCAATTTTCTCTCTCTGGAAAGTTTTCTCTCCTACTTTCCCTTTTTAGACTTGGCTAATCCATCTATCTTCCATTGTGTTATGATTTCCAATATCCTACAATTGGTATCAGAGCTCATGGGGTGATTAGATCGTTTGTGTGTGCATTTTAGTGCTTGGTTTAGATCAAAAGTTGAGTTTTAGGAGGTCTTAGCTCTTGTTCTTGAGTTTCATTGATTTTCACAATTATTGTGTTAAAATTCATGTTTTTGAAGATTTTTCTCAAGGTCTTTTGGAAAACAAACCTCTGGCCATTTTTCTTTGTGGTAGCGGTTTGGTATAATTTCTTCCTAGCGGTTTGACAGTAGCGGTTTGAGGACTAATCCAGCGGTTTGGTACACTATTTAGAATTTGGCCTATTTTTCAAACTTGACAAACGTAACAAACTCAAACAAAAAAACACTTAAACAAACATCACCACTTTTAACATACAATCTCTAATTATTGTTCGATCAACTTAAATCATTTCACAATCAATTAAGATGGCTAATCTTTCAAAAGATATCCAATGTGCCGATTCCGATACCCGGCCACCTTTGCTTGATAGGATTGACTTTGCATCATGGCAACAACGTATTTAATTGTATTGTCGGGGTAAAGAGAATGGGGTGAACATTCTGAAGTCGATTGATGAAGAACCTTTTCAAATGGGAACTGTAGGTCCTTATAAACAGGATCTAAATGAGCCTTACACGACTTATAGTCCTTTAGATAAATCCAAAGAAACTATGAGAGACGATAACAGTGAATATAAATATTGACGCGGAATATCAATATCTATACCAAGATGAACACAAGAACGATATACTAAACTTGCTATTACTATTACTATTTGATTGTGAATGCTCAATCAACTCATATCTTTACAATGCTATACTACGTTCCTTTTATAAGCTTAAGGAACCCTAAACGCGTTAAGAGATAATGCTTATCTCTTCCTAGATTAACGCTAAGAGATAACTATTACTATAATTACAACCAGACTTAACTATTCGACCAAGCAGTATTAACTTTAATACTGCCAGACTTAAGTTAATGCTGGCAGACTTAACTTGCTCTACCAGACTTAACTTCTATACTAACAGTACTAACTATTACTCTATCAGTACTAACTTGAACTAACAGACTTAACTTTAATACTAACAGTATTAAGTCTGTTTACAATATTTTCCTAACACCAGCCTTTGATTTCTTTTGAGCTTCTTTGGAGACAATCTCAGCCATCGAAATGCTTTGGGAATGGAGAGGGATTGCCAACATGGACTTTATAAAGCTGGGGGGGAAAGTAGGGTGGATGAAATGATTTGGTAGGGTGTTGAGTGATTTTGCAGAAAGATAATGGAGTAAAACGGGTGCGGTACCTGGTTTTTGTATTGAGCGGGAGAAAAGTTTTAATACAAAGTTGGGTTGTGACAGAGAGAGGTTGAAGATGATTAAGGGAATGTTTGGTTTGTGTACAAGAAAAGCCCCTCCACATCTTTCTTCTTTTCATTCTCTTTTTCCCCTTTCTTTCTTTATATAAATGAAGTTTCCCAAATCGGCATAATCAGTCCCTGTGGTTTATATAATAATATAACTTAGGGGTTTGGCATTTTTGACCCCTCAAGTTATATTTTTCTTTGCTTTTTCTTCTCGGAGTTGACTTGACTTTGATTGGGCTTCGTCTTCACACACTTTTCCATCCCGTGTCCGGTTTTGTCGCTTTTTGCTTGGCTTTTCGTCTTTTTGTGAGATATCCGTTCCTGCACAACACAATTAGCAAAACAAGCATATATTTGGCGTTTTGAGTCCGTTTTTGGTTATTTTAGCTCGTTTTTAAAGGTAAAAGGTATGTGTAATTAAGCACATACCAAAATCCCCCAAACTAAGATGTTGCGTGTCCCACGCAATGCTATGAAGTAAGCACTCGAGAGATCAAAAATCTCAAATCCCCTCGACTAATAACTTGGAAAAGTAGCCAAGCGTTTATCAAAGGGAATAAAAGAATCAATAGCCTCGACAAGTCCCGGCTCTCACCAATTTTTATATTTACACAACTACTCTAAATTATTATTATTATTATTATTATTTTATTTTTTTATATGTTTGACTTCCTTTATTTATCAACAATGGGATCATAGAATGAGAAACGTTCGTAGAATAATCCACGGACGTCCTGACGGATAATTTCATCGTCCCCGATTTTTTCACAAGCTCCAAGCTAAGCAATAAAACAAGATCATTGTCGATATAAGTTTAGATGTTAAGCCCTCATACTTATGACTTGTGAACTTTTAACTCCCAACATGGATATATGATTTGAATGTGTGTGCTCGTTTTTACCATAGATCAACTTATCTTCATAGTCATTGATTTGTGGTATAGTAGGTATATAAAATATCACAAATGCAAATCTCAACCAAATGCCCTTGACCAAGGCAAAAGGTCAAAATCTACACAAAGAGATTAAATATATAAGAATCAATTATAAAAAGATTCCGGAAGAGATATTCCCGTGGGGGGGCGGGGGGGGGGGGGGGGGGGGGGGGGGGGGGGGGGGGGGGGGGGGGGGGTGGGGGGGGGGGGGGGGGGGGGGGGGGGGGGGGGGGGGGTCCCGTATGTCCCAAGAGGCTGCAATTAAAGTAAATCCTGGTTTGATGAGAAATGTGAATGAATGAGAATATATGATGGAAACACTGATATAATTACAACTAAAATTAATTAAAGAAAACCTAATTTAATCTACGGGAAATCAAGCAAAGGAAATGGGATCTTAAAAATCTACGGGAAACAGAATTAGTTAAAAATGGATAAAACTTAAACTACGGAAAGCATAATTAATTATTGGGAAATCCTAGAATTAAATCTATACAAAATACGGGAACAGAAACAGTATCGGGAAACCTAAATACTAAAAATTAAGAAAATAAATGCTAAATTAAATTAAAAATCAAAATTAAATTCTAATTAACTTAATTTGAAAAATAAAGAAAACTAGAACTAAAACGGAGGTCGTTTGAATGCTAAACGAAAAGAAACGGTAAAACGCACTCGACAAAACGGGTCTAAGACTGAATTTTATAAAAAATTAAACCTATACTAAATGTTATATTTTTCCTAGACACTAAATGACAAAAGAAAATTTTATAAAAAAGAAAAATATTTTTTTATTAATTTTTGGATTTTTTATGAATTTTCTAAGATTTAATTAATTAACAAAAATAAACTTTTTCTAAAAATTAACACTAAAATTTTTCTTTTATTTTTCAAAAATACTAGATTTAAAATGAAAATTAATGCAAAAAGAATTTTAATTTTTCATCTATTTTTCTATTTTTTATGATTTTTATAAGAAAAAGTTATAACTAAAATCTACTTTAATTGCTAGAAAATACAAATTTAACTGGAAAAATATAGAAAAATGGTTTTAATATGCTAAAAGAGTGCAGAAATTTAATGGAATGAAAAGCCCTAATTTTTATAACTCAATTGAACCCTAATTTGCTTAATTAAACTTAAGAACCCTAATTAATAAAACTAAAAACAAAAATATTAAATCTATTTTATTTATTAAGAAAGACAGGGTAGAAATAGAAAGAAGGGAAAGAACAGGGTAGGCGGGCTAACTTGGGCAAATTTACACTATAGAGAAAACGGGTAACCTTGAACTATTAGACAATGACAGAACAGACCCTACGATTTCAGCTTATTTTGCTTATTGAAAAAGTGGTTTTTAGCAAAAACTTAAAACTAAAAAGTTGTTCAACAGCTTATTCTTAACAAAACTTATACTAAAGACACTTTGACTTTGACAAAAGAATAAGCTGAAACAAAAAGCTGAAAGATCTTCACAGAAAGTGCTTATTATGACATATTTATGGCTTTTTGCTTAAGCTTATTTCTAGGTGAAACTTAAAAACAGAAGAAGCTATTTGTAGCTTAAAATGTGTACTAAAGGATTCTAAACTAAATTTAACCTAGAGTTAACAAAATTAGAAAGAAAATTGACATGAGAAAGTGCTAGTTTTAGTAAGACTAAATTAGAGCTTTTTCATGTAAGCTAAGAAGCTTATTCTTAAACTCTAGATGCTGAAACTGAGGAGATAAGCTATACTAGTAATCTAAATTCTACTTAGGTAAAGGAATCTCTAAAACTTCTCAAGAAAATTAGAAAATTCAAAGTGAAAAATGGCAAAAATCTTGCTGATATGTTGTGGTTTGCTGATGCAATTGACATGCTGGTGCAATTGGCATTGCACTCAAATTCAAGCTAAACTTTGAAGGCTAACAGTTCACTAAATGGTCCTAAGTGATCACAGAACAACCTTGGATTCTAAAATGCTTTTGAAATCCTAAAATCTTAACCTTTTACAGTTGAAATTTGCCCTGGTGTAAACTTAGACTTTTTTAAACTCTAAACTTTGTAATCCTACAAACTAACTTCTATCATCTATTTAAAACTTGATATTATGACTAAACACAACTAAGTGAAACTTTTAGACAGGATAATGTTGACTTTAGTGGTCAAAAACAGCTTAAACCAAACACTCTCTTAAGTTTTCTATCTAAACTAATATGTACTTAAAATCTATTTTTAAACTAAAACTGTTAAAACTTTTTAGCTACTCTCACTAATATCCACCTAATTAAGCTAAATGAACTTTAAAACCTAAAGCTTATTTGTAGAATTAAGCTAGTTACTCTATTAAGCTATTAGACTAAATGACAGAATTATATAAGAAAGTAAGATTACTTAAACTAAATCTTATGAAAACTAAAAACAGCTAATTACAAAGCTTTAAACAACATTATTTAAGAGAATTAAACAACTTAACTTATACTTGGAATTTTGACAATAGTAATTTCACAAGAACTCTTAATTTTTATTAAAACTGAATGGATTACAACATAAAACTTTTAAAATGAACTGAATTACACTTAAATGCTTAAAAGAAAGACTTGGAATTAAATTTAAACTAAAAACATAAAAAAATGGTGTGTTTGACTTCGGCTTGGTCTTGGCTCTTTTATACAAGTCCTTTGCCTTCTCTTTGGTCTTCACTTGTGCTTGTTGTGTGAGTAGAGAGTCATAAAGCAATTCCTAGCCCTTGGATCACATTATCATACCATCTCACCATTGATTGAGCTTATTAGAAGTAATAAGCTATTATGAGCTTATTTAAAGCTTATTTGCTAAATTTGGATTAGAAATGAAATCAAAGTGAACAATTAGCTTGAAAACTGAATGAGATAACTAGAATTGTAAAGTACAAGTTGAAAAAGAAGAATACAAGAGCTTAAAAGCTTATTTGCTTAAAGTGAAAACTTAAATTGCTTAAAAACGAAAATTACAAAGTAAAAGTTTAAAACAGAAAATTACTGATGAAATAACATGTAACTTGGTTGAATTACATTAAAACACTTGAAAGAAATACTGAATTTGAATTACACTAAAAAAACATTAAAAAGTGGTTGTAATGTGTCTCGGCTTGGTTTCTTCTTTTATAGGGAACAGAGACAGTTTGGTCGTCTTGTTTGTGTTTGTTGTGAGAGTAGGAATTCAGCAAGCAATCCTAGCCCTCCATTTTGTCTAGACTTCATCTATACAATTAACCCTTGGGGGGTCTCGGTTAAGCCAGATTGCCAACTTGGCCAAGGCTTGTAGGGTTGGGGTTGAGGAATGGGTGTAAGTCTATGCATAATGAGAAGTACTTGGAAGGGATGGGAAGGCTTAGAAACCGTAGGAGACACTGGTATTGGTTTGGCGGGAATGTGGTATACGGGTACAGTCGTTGGGAGGTATCTGTTTAAACCGATCTATGAGGAAGAGGCAACAATGCCCCTTCACCTTTCCTTCTCTTTTCAATTTCTTTTTGGCCCGTTTTAGTTATAAAGAAAAGTTTCTGAAAGTGTCCTAATCGGCCCTTGTGGTTTATAACAAAAGAAGTAAAAGAGACTTTAGGTAAATTGCAAAATCAGTCCCTGCTGTTTTAATAGAAAAAGAGGTAAAGGAAGTTTAAGCAAATTACAAAACCAGCCCTTGTGTTTTATTTTTCTATTTTTCTTATTAAAACAATCTTTCAAACTTGGCAATTTAGCCCCTAAAGTTTATTAAAAATGGATTTTGGGCTTTTGTTGGGCTTGGGCTTGTATTGGGCCCACTGGGTTTGGGTTTGGGCCCAATAAGGTTTAGGCTTGGTTATTGGGCTTTTTCAAGCCCAATAAGGTTATGAAGTGGGTTTTGTGTGTACAATGGCTGAGATTGGCTGTAACTGGGCTAGGATTGGGCCTTCAAAGTCTTCACAGTCTTTGTCAATTGCACACAAATGGGCTGTTGTAATTGATTGAGGACCCATTTGGTCTTCACAGTCTTCATAAATATACTATTGGGCTTTCCCGGCCCATCAGATGGGTTAAGATTGCATTCAATAGTATTCTTCAGTTTTGACTCTGACTTTGTCATTTTTGGACTTTGGCCTTGATTTTGCACAGTCATTTCCATTCCATGCTCAGTTTTGTCATTTTGGCTTGGTTTTCTGTCTTTTTGATGATATCCACTTCCTGCACAATACAAATGCAAAACAAACATATATTTGGCAGTTTTTGTCTGTTTTTGGTCATTTAAGCTCGTTTTTAGAGGTAAAAGATATGTGTAATTACGCACTTATCAAATCCCCCAAACTAAGGTATTGTGTGTCCTCACACAATGTTATGAAGTAAACACGTAAGCCCCGTTTTCACCATTTTCTTTATTTACACTAACTACAACTAATATTTTTGGATTTTCTCATTTTTTACATTAAAAAAATAAAAAAAAATTTCAAAAAAAAAAAAAGTTTGGCTTTCTTTAGTTGTTAACACTGGGATCATCGAAGGAGAAGCGTTCGTAGAGTGATCTACGGATGTCCTGTCGGATAATTTTCATCGTCCTCGAATTTTTCGCCATGTTCCAGCAAAGCAATTACACTAAGATCATTGTCGATTATACGTTTATATGTTAAGCCTCAGATTTTGACTTGTGAATTTCAACTCCCAACAGGGTTATCCGATGAATGCGTGTAACTCATTTTTATTAAAACATATAGAATCAAACTTATGTTCTATAGTCATAATTCAAAAATGAATCGTGACTCAAAGCAACGACTTATTAAGACTTCGTAAACTTGTTTCGTGATTTAAACTTTAGAACTTTTTGCAACATATTCAACATCATAATCATAAGTTCCTGAAGTTAGAATGCGTGCTTAGTGTGAACCCCACTACCTCGGGTTAACGGGTAGGATATCACAACAACGACCGGTGTCTTAGTTTGATAACCCACCCGTTCGCTAGCGTAGTGGGTATATACATCATACACCTTATTCCTAATTGGCTAAGGTTAGTGTCATTTTGTTCGAACCTCACACTGGACCTTTCTTCCAAGTGAGATAATCACGTACAAACCCAAATCCTAGAAGCAAAGGACGTCTTAGTTTGAACCCCCACTCGTTTGATAGCGGAGTGGGATTCACGACTCATCTTTTACTGGTTCCCATAATATAATGTATGCTTCATTGGCAAAATTTCAATATATTCAGCATTTTTGCATTCTACATTTCATTTCATGCTTCTTTGGCATTTATCTTTGTAAATCACTACAAAATCTCGTTTGAAAACTCAAGTTAAATTTTGACTTTTTTCTGGGTAAACATCGATTGTCTTAGTTGAATTAAATTTGATGTTCGTATGATTAGGCTGGATTAGAATCTCACGGGAGAGACAAACCATAAGTTACCTTGTATAAACAGTTTTTAGGTCTGAATCTGCTAGACATTATTATATTTAACTCCTATCATTTCTCGTTCTTCACATTATTATAACTTCAAAGCTATAGAATTCGTGAAAAGCTTGGCCTAAAGGGAACTAGCTAGGGCCTCAAACACGACCGATCAAGTCAAATATTTTTCTTATTCTACCAAAAGAAAAGCATAACTCTGAGACAAAAACATCTTATTATATTTTTGAAACAATTTCTAATTTTTTTCATTTTTTTGGTATTTTTGTGTAAACACGGGTTTACGTCGGCAACATTGCTGCAGAAACAATCAAATCGAAGATACCCCCAAAACTAGAACTAATAATCGTCCTCGATGTTTTGAAGGGTACTACATTAATCTAGGCCTTTTATGAGGTATGCCAAAAGATAATACGTTAGTCGACAAGATTAGGATATCGGATTACCAATGAAGCTGAGGTATTGCGAAACTCTTGTATGAATGACAAAACTGAGAGTCTTACAATCCGGGCAATCCTGGACTGTAAAACAACAACAACTAACTTGGAAACACGGGTAATGGAAAGACAAGCTATCTTACTCACAACAACAACACTTATTTATCTTCAACTACTGATATAAGCATGGGGAGCCTCCCACGAAGCGCTTGGTTTCGGTCGCGATGCTTGACCCATCACAAGGATTTATTGAGCTGTGGGGACAGCTTTGGGATCTGGAACTACCCAAGTGTGGTACGTTCTCTCCAAAGTCAGTGGCTTGAGCGAGAACCATTCACTTTGAAACTTGGCGCCCCGTTGGCTTGAGTAAAGCTCAACAGTGGCCGTATGGCAAATACTTTAGTGATGGTGAAAGGGCCATTCCGCAAGGGATTTTGTTGCCCTGGAAAATCCTTTAATCTGAAATTAAGAGGAGGACTAGTTCACCGATGTTGAACACACGGTTTTTGATCTAAGTGTCAAGGAGCCTCTGTTGTTTTTGGCCTCCCCCTATAGATCAAAGAGTTCTCATAGGCTTGATCCACAAGTTCTCTTAAGTTCATTGAGTTGAACTTTTCGGTGATCACACGTAATTATTGGATCGAATTTGCTTGCTTTAAGGCCCGTAGGCTATTGTGCTCAAGCTCGTATCGGAAGATGCATGCCTTCTCCATACACAAGATTGTAAGGAGTTCACCGATGGGTGTTTTGTATGCTGTGCGGAAAAGCCCTAGGTGCATATCTGTTTGTACGACCAGGAGGCACGGTTTTCACCTATGGTTCTTTCACGGATTCTTTTCAAGCCTACGATTTGATACATCCACGTGCCCACTTGTTTGTGGGTGTAGGTTGGGAGAGACGGTGAGTAACTCGCATAGATTTCTGATGACCTTTGCAAAATGCTTTTTCTTGTTCATTACAAAATTGGGTACGCGATACTTATGTTTGCCGGGGAGGGGCTCACCCAAATCTGCGAAGAGAGATTTCGAAATTTGCAAAAACTACTCGGGCATATTGGTGGGGAGGCTTTGCTTCAACATTTTGAACACAATATAGTCGACTGCCACGCAGAATATACTTGTTCCCTTCGGAAGACGGGAACGGGTCTCCCATAAAAGTCGATTGCCCCACATGTCAAAGATTTCACAAAACTTGGATGGAGTTTTTAGGATCTCCATCACGTTGGTGAAGTTTTTCTTGTCGTTGGGAACGAGTCACGTTCTTGACAAACTCGTGGGCATCTTTATAGAAGGTGGGCAGAAGAAACGGAGTCAAAGATATTTTTGGCTGTGTGGTTAGCACACATGATGTCCCCGGTGGAGTCCTTTGTGGCAAGCTTCGAGAATGTCGTGAGGCTTCCTTGCCGTGCACACATCGCTGATCACGTGATCCGCACAAATTTAAACAAGAAGGGGTCATCCCAAAATAGTGTTGTTACGTCCTTGAAGAACCTTATTCTTCTGTTGGGTTGACATGCCCTTCACAACGACAGTTACCGCGTGATAATTTGCAAAGTCGGCAAACCAACGGGGTTCTCAGAATCTACACGAAAGGTTCCATATTTAACGTCTAGATGGAAAACTTTCATTTATCTTTATAGGAACAATTGACGTTTTCATACGGGTTTTCCAATTGGACAGATGATCGGCTGGTGGTTGCGGTCCTTTAGTATTCTTTAACTTTTGAAGTCAAATTCTTGGAGGGGGAGAAAACCCATCGGTAGCAATCTCGCCTTGGCATCTTTTTTGCAAACGAGATACTTAGGGCTCGGACATGAGTCCGTGATGCACTTATGCTTTGGTTCTTGTGAGGTAAGATCCTGAATTTCTTCGAAAGCATACACTCTGGCAAGTAGTTCCTTTTTCAGTCGTAGTGCTAGTTAGTTTGTTCTATCGATCAAGGTCTTACTAGGCATAGTGGATAGGCGAAAGTGTTTCTCATGTCGTTGCCAACCAAAATGCACCTATGGCGAAATCGCTGCATGCACTAAGTTCAAAATGGAAGGTCCCAGTTTGGAGCAATCAAGATTGTGCTTCCGTAAGTCTATTTTTCAGTGTTTGGAAAGCTCGAATGCAGTCATCGGAAATGATGAATGGAGTATTTTCTCAGGAGAGCATGGTCATTGGTCGGGATATTTTTGAGAAATCCTGAATGAACCGACGGTAAAACCGGCATGACCGAGAAAACACCTAATTCTTTGACGGTGGTGGGATGAGGTAATTTTGCTATGACCTCGATTTTGGCTTTGTCTATCTTAATCCCTTTTTTGAAATCTTATGGACGAGGACAATGCCCTCTTTGACCATAAAAGGCTCTTCTCCCAGTTAAGATTAAGTTGGTGTCTTCACACCTTTGAAGACTTGTCCGTCTAAACGGGGAGAGGCAGTTTTGGAAAGAATTCCCAATTGACCGGAGAAGTCGTCATAAAGACTTTCCATCGTCACTTCTCAACAATGTCATGAAAGATTGCTAACATACTTCGTTGGAAAGTGCCTGGAGCTATTGCAATAAGCCGAAAGCAGGCGTCGGTAGCAAACGTTCCGTCTTATGGGCTGGTATAAGTAGTCTTTTACTTGATCACGGGGGTCAATGGGGATTTGAATAACCGGAGAAACCATCGAGGAACAGTAGTCTTCATTCCCCGCGCTAAATCTCTCAGATTTGGTCCATTGAATGCTTGGAGGGGAGTGGTCTTTGGGGGTGGCTTCATTTAACTTACGATAGTCAATGCATACCGCCATCTCTGGTAACCAAACGAGCTGGAATCAACTCATTTTCCTCGTTTACTCCACGTCATTCCTCCTCTTTGGTACAACAATGTATCGGGCTAACCAGGGACTGTCGGTGATAGGGTAAATCAATCCAGCTTCGAGAGAAGTTTTTCAACTTCCTTTTTAATAACATCTGGTTTTTTGGATTTCACTCTTCTTTGATGTTGGACCGTGGTGCAGAGTCTTCTTCATAAGAATCTTGTCGGGTTACAAACAATTCGGGTTGATTACCTGAATGTCAGAAAGTTCCAAGCGAGAGCTCGCTTGTGGGTCTTTAGCTCACCTTTATGAGTGCGTATTTTTCCTCTACCACCCAACCTCTTTAGCAATATGACGGGAACTTGTTGTCGCCATCCAAAAACTGCATATCTCGAGATGGGGAGGCAGTTCCTTGAGTTCAAACCTCAGTAGGTTCATCAACGGACGAATTGGCTGAGTAGTTTTCACAAACTTTAAGCTCAGTTCGGACTTCTGGGTAGATAAGTTGGATTGTTCCTTGATTGGAGGGGGAGTGGAGGTTCACTATTTCAAGATGGCTTTAGATAAGGAATGTCCCCCCTCAGGATCATTGTAGAATGGATTATATGCTGGACAATCCGGATCATATGCTAGACCACGGAAAGAGTCGGCTTCTTGAGAAGCAAGAAATCACTATCTCAAATGGAGTTTGGGTAGGAGAAGATGTTAGCAACAAATTGATCATATAGGTGTGGATTTTCCACTCGCGATTATATAGTAAACCAAGAACTTCTTTGAGAGTATTCCACACATGCCTATCAATGACGTCAAGCTTGTTTGCGTAATGGTGTGTAATTGGCGAGTATCTCGATGTCTGATCCAAATTGTAAGTGATGGCTTCACTTCCCTATTCTAAGGTTTTATTCACCCTTGTGACATCAATCAAAGCACGACCGGTTTTGAAGAAGCACTTTCCCTGAGAATTAAAGGACGCGGGGTATGGCCAAATCTCACAACCACAAAGTCGCTGGAAAGTGAATATACCAACTTTAACGGAGATGTCTTTTGCAATTCCATTGGTTTAGTAATTGATCGATCGCAAGTTCGAGTTCATGCAGTTGGTGGTAAGGATCAGGAAGTGAAAGCTTTTCCCATATGAAAATGGCATAGTATATTGCTGCACCGAGATCGGCTAATGCTAAGCATTCAATCCCATTAACTGGAAATCACAAGGAATAGGGAACTTGCGGGTCTCAAGTTTTCTGGGTAACTTGCTTCAGATGGACCGCCGAACAATGTTCATTCATCGAGTTCGAGCTAGACCGGGTTCATTGGAAGTTCGGAGCCAATTCAGTAAGTTTCTTTTTATTCCCAAGTAGGTTCTTAGAGACGAGGCGAATTAGGCATCAAAACAAGAGCATACGTAAAGCTAATCTCGAAATCTCATCTCTTTGAAGATTTCATAGATTTGTCGATGTGTTCAGTAGCTTGATTACGGTCTTTTCATTATACGCTCGAAGGTTATGGAGAGAAACTGAGGGTTTAGTGTTTGGTACTGGGAGTAACAACAGGAGCAACTTGGGTCAGGATTTTGGATTACGAGGGGGATAAACTGATTTGAACACAGGAGGTGGACGTCTTCGGTGCTCCTTTAGTAGCTGGAGAATCGTGTCCTGTTGTCACCTCGGTGTCCATGATTAACTGTATTCGTCCTTGGATGGTAACACCACTTCGGGTAGTGATACCTTTAAATCTTCCTTTGGGTTGGTAACAGAGTTACCAGGAAAGCTCCAGAACCGGAAGTTGAAGCTGTATTGCAGTAGACAAATTTTGAAACATGTCAGTCAAATTTGCCATTTGGTTTGAGAGTTTTGACCTTGGTTTTGCATGGTTTCTCAAAAACTGCATTCATTGGCTTGTGACATATCTTTCAAAATCTGTTTGTGGACACACCGTGTGTCTAGGAACGGTGGGCTTGATAAGTGGGGAGGACATGATTGACCTGGGGTCTTTGAGTTGATTCTGACTTGAAATTGGACATGATTTAAATTTCCACTCTGTTTTGGTGAAATGCTCTCCGGTTTTGGTTTAACGTTATTCCCCCGATTGAAATTGTTGCATTATAGCTTGAGAGTTCTGACGGTGGTAAAACCTGGAGGTCTCATTATGATTTGAAACCATTTGAGGTCGGAAATTGGAGCTTACTTGGTTGTAATTAGCTGCAGCGGCTTGTGACACATACTCAGAAATGTTGTCCCGATAATCGTTGCCATGAGTGGCTGGACAGTTTTGGTGAGAATGGGCACCACCGCAAGTAACACAACTTAGCTCAACTGCTTTGACAGGTGCAGGAGCTGGAGCTGGAGCTTGGTTCTTCTTGGTCTCAATGAGCATGCTCGGACAATATCCTTTAGTTCAGCAAAAATCAGATTGAAACAGCTTGGGGGAAGGTTCGTATTCCTTGGCAACAATACCTTAGCTCGGGTTGGACGAACTTTGGACTTGCTATCGATGGATTTTAAACATTCGCGAGGCATTTTGTCCAAAAGTTTCCACCTGTGCGGAGTTCAATGTATCTTGATCATTAATGGTTCTAAATGCATTATAGAATGTATCAAGTTGATGAATGCTGTGAATCCATGTGTGGACTTGACCTAGTAGATCATTGAACGATCCCAAGCTTCATAAAAACTGAGTCATCGAACTCTGCTGAAATCTGGTGATCTCATTGCGAAGATTCGTCGTCTTAGAAGGAGGGAAAAACTGGTTGATGAATTTGGATACAAGATCGTCCCAAGTTTGAATGGATCGAGGGGGTTCTTTTTCTAGCCATATTCGGGCTGCTCCCTCGATAGAGAATGGAAAAAGCATACGTTAATCGTAGATAATTGGAACATTGGGGACCACTCATTTTGGAGGTGATCTCGTTGAAGAAACGGATATGAGCATGACGGGGTCTTCTTTGTCATGACCGAAGAAACTGTTTGTTGCTGGACAAGATTGATTAACCCATGCTTAGCTCGGAAATTGTTGCCACAATTTCAGAATAAGGATTGGTCCTCGTTAACCCTCGGTGGTTGCCTGGAGCAATTGAGCCATAGTTCGAGTGTCTGCTATTGGCTTCAGTTGGGAACTTCCTGAAATGGGTAATTCTATACGAAGGGTTCGATAACAACTGAGCGGTCCTTCTGGTGGAGGAGGTCGAGGCTCACGAGACTGAGATCGAGGGCGCAGGGCACAAAAATGAGTAATAAATAAATAAAAAAAATTACACTATTTTTTTTTTTTTTTCGATTTTTGGGATTTAAAAATATATTCTCAGTCATTTTAAACGGACAAGAGATAGACAACTAAAACAAATAATCTCATTCATTACTTCCCGGTAGCTCTCAGAATGAAAAACGCACAGTGTGTGCGGAGGAGTAGAACTTAGCCGCGAAGCTTATTTCTCCTTTTTGGGTCGTAGTTACAGGAACAAGACCTCCTCTCTTAAATCACTCTCTAGTTTGTTAATCAGAAAAGTGGTGAGCCGTATATCGTAAGTGACACAGATGGCCAAGGTTTTATTCTTTGGTTCGATTGGGAACTCAGCAGGTCCAGGAACTTATTGTGATAATACCTCAGTTGTAGAATATTATATTTTGGTTTTTACCAATTGTGATTTTTAATTTTTATGGGACAATTTTTTATTTTTTTGATTTTTTTTGGTTGTGTAATTTTAATTTTTTTTTTTTTTTTTTTTTTTTTTTTTTTTATATGTATATGTACTAATAAAAAAAGAAAAGAAATAAATCATTTTTGTGTTTTTTAATATGATATATTAATAAATAAGATAAGTCAGATCTATGGTCGGATAGAAATCGTAGCAAATGCCTCCCCCGGCTGCGGCGCTCCAAAAATTGGTTGCAGATAGTATTTATAAAATACTACTGGCAAATCATATGATAAAAAGATTCGGAAGAGTTATTCCCGGGGTAGTATGTCCTCCAACGGGCTCGCAATTGAAATTTATCCTGAGTTTGAAGAGAAATTGACTGATAGAAAATATTTGATATTGAACAATGATATCATTACACTAAAATTAATTAAATAAAAATCTAATTTAATCCCCCCCCCCCCATCCCCCCCTCCCCCCCCCCATGGGAAAACAAGCAAAGGAAATGAGGGATCTTAAAAACTAACGGGGAAAATTATTTTGTTAGAAGAGAAATCCTTAACAATTTAAATCTAAATTAAATACGGGGAACTGATAAGGTATCGGGAAACCTAAATACCTAAAAAATTTTAGAAAATAAATGACTAAATTAAATTAAAAATCAAAATTAATCTAATTAACTTAAATCTTTGAAAAAATAAGAAAACTAGAACTAAAACGGAGGTCGTTTGAATGTAAACGAAAAGAACCGGTAAAACGTACCCGGTAAAATGTGGGTCTAAACTAAATTTAAGAAAATTAAGTTATACGAAATTTTATATTTTTCCAGACACTAAATGGACCAAAAGAAAATTTTATAAAAGAAAAATATTTTTTTATTAATTTTTGGGATTTTTTATGAATTTTCATAAGATTAATTTAATTAACAACAATAAACTTTTTCTAAAAAATTAACACTAAAAATTTTTCTTTTTTTTTCAAAATATACTAGATTTGTAAATGAAAAATTTGGGAAAAAATTAATTTTAATTTTTCAACTATTTTTTATTTTATATGATTTATCTAAGATAAAGTAATAACTAAAAACTATTTTAATTTCTAGAAAATACAAATTTAATGAGAAAAATATGAAAGACATGATTTTAGACTAAAAGTGCCGAAGTTATTAAAAAATAAAAGCCACTAATTTCTACTTTTTATTTTTCAAACTATTGGATTTATTAAAAATCTAACCTAATTACTAATAATACTTATTAATAATAAAAAGGAAAATTAAAAGAAAATAGGAAAGACAGGGTAGGAATTGCAATAAAAGAAAGTACAAGGTAGGCGGGCGAATATTGAAAATTTTACACTAAAGAGAAAACGGGTAACCTTGTAATTTGAGAAAAGAACAAAACAGACCCTGTGCTTGAGCTTATTTTTGGCTTATTAAATTTTGAGAATTAGCAAAAACTTAAAACTACAAAGTTGCTTATTAGCTTAATGCTAACAACTTTAACAAAGGCTCTTTGGACTTTTTACCCAAGAGAATAAGCTAAAAATAAGAAATCATGGCTGTTACAGAAACTATGTATTTAAAGGGCTTATTGGATTTTTGCTTATTGAGAGCTCAAAACTTGATGAAAATTAAAACTAAAAAATGCTTATTGAAGATTAAGATGTGCTTAAAGGAGATTTAAACTAAAATTAACCTATACTTAACAAGTTTAGAAAGAAAATGAAGCTGAAAAATACAAGGTTTTAATGAAACAGTTTTTTAGCTTTTTCCTTATAAGCTATCAATCTTATTTTTAGACCTTAAGGGCTGAGATTTAGAAAATAAGCTAATCTACTTATCCAAAATCAATCTAGCTAAAAAGATTTGCAAGGTTTTCATAGAAAATAGAAAATAATCAAGAAGTAAATTGAAGAGTATAAGCTGAAATCATATGTATTATGCTGATGTGTTTTGCTGCTGGTGCAGTGTGCAATGCTCAAAGATGAACTAAACTCTTAAGCCTAGCTCCTTCACCTAATGAATCTAAAACAGAACAACACAACCTTAAACTCTAAAATGCTTTTTAAATTCTTAAAATCTAAAACCTACAGTGTTCAAATGTGCCCTGGTGCTGAATGATAGTATTTAAACCCTAACTTTTGTAAAACTAAACCCTAACCTCTAAAACTTGATCTAAACTTAGTTATGTAACCACTCTCAACTAAACAAAAGAGTTTGACAGAAATGTGTTGACTCTAAGAGTCAAAAGTAGACTAAACCAAACACTGCCTTATATTTTTCTGTCAAAACAAAGTGAGCTTAAAAACTTTTTAAAGACTAAAACAGCTAAAACTTTTTAGCTACTTATACTAAACTTAACCTAATAAAGCTATTCAAGCAGTAAAATTACTAGCTTATTAAGAAGAAATAGCTGATACTCCATCTAAGCATATTACTACTACTATTGACAGAAAAAGTGACAGTGATACTCTACTAGTTTTAAAACTACAATAGCCTGAAAACAATTCAAATTTAAGCTAAGTAAACCTTATGAACATGATTTAAATGAAGACTTAACAGAAATAAGCAAGTTGAAAATAAGCTATGAGTTGGCTTAATTGTAAATAAGAGAAAATGACCTGAAAATTGAAGAGTCTTCACATTCAAACTATCCAAGAGTAGAAGTTTGTATGTTCCTAAATGGCACCTTGCCTCTAAACCTCAATAAGCTGGCTTATGCTTAATTTGAGCTTATTTCCTCTTGTCCTTCCAAATTGAGCTTATAACTTCTCAAGTATCCATGATTTGAAAATACTTGAGTAAAAATGGTAAATATATTGTTTAAGACAGAAATTTAGCTAAATTTGAGCTTATTAGAAGTAATAAGCTATTATGAGCTTATTTAAAGCTTATTTGCTAAATTTGGATTAGAAATGAAATCAAAGTGAACAATTAGCTTGAAAACTGAATGAGATTACTAGAATTGTAAAGTACAAGTTGAAAAGGAAAGATTACAAGAGCTTAAAAGCTTAATTGCTTAAATTGAAAACTTAAATTGCTTAAAAACGAAAATTACAAAGTAAAAGTTTAAAACAGAAAATTACTGATGAAATAACATGTAACTTGGTTGAATTACATTAAAACACTTGAAAGAAATGCTGAATTTGAATTACACTAAAAAAAACATTAAAAAGTGGTGTAATGAGTCTCGGCTTGGTCTTCTTCTTTTTATAGGGACAGAGACAACTTTGGTCTTCTTGTTTGTGTTTGTTGTGAGAGTAGAGACTCTCAGCAAGCAATCCTAGCCCTCCATTTTGTCTAGACTTCATCATACAATCTTAACCATTGGGGGGTCTCGGGTTAAGAGATTGCCAACTTGGCAAGGCTTGTAGGGTTGGGGTTGAGTGGGTTTAAGTCTAAGGCATTAATGAGAAGTACTTGGAAGGGATGGGAAGGCTTAGAAACCGTAGGAGACACTGGTATTGGTTTGGCGGGAATGTGGTATACGGGTACAGTCGTTGGGAGGTATCTGTTTTAAACGTATCTATGGAGGCAGAGGCACAATGCCCCTTCACCTTTCCTTCTTTTTCAATTTCTTTTTGGCCCGTTTTAGGTTATAAAGAAAGTTTACGAAAGTGTCAATAATGGCCTTGTGGTTTACTAACAAAAGAAGTAAAGAGACTTTAGGTAATATTGCAATCCGTCCCTGCTGTTTTAATAGAAATAAGAGGTAAAAGGAGTTAAGCCAAATACAAATCCAGGCCCTTGTGTTTTATTTTTTATTTTCTTATTAAAACAACTCTTTCAAACTTAGGCAATTTACGACACCGAAAGTTTATTAAAATTGGTTTTTGGGCTTTTGTTGGGCTTGGGCTTGGGCTTGGATTGGGCCCACACTGTTTGGGGTTTGGGTCCTCAATAGGTTTAGACTTGGTTATTGGGTTGTTCAAGCCCAACTAAGGTGATGAATGGGTCTTTGTGTGTACTATGGCTTGAGATTGGACTGTAACTGGGATAGGATGAGGCCTTCATAAGTCTTCAGTCTTTGTCAATTGCACATCAATGGGTGTTGTAATGATTGAGGACCCATTTGGTCTTCACAGTCTTCATAAATTATACTATTGGGCTTTCCGGCCCATCAGATGGGTTAAGATTGCCAATCAATAGTATTCTTCAGTTTTGACTTGACTTTGTTCATTTTTGGACTTTGGCTTGATTGTGCACAGTTCAGTTCCATTCCTGCTCAGTTTTGTCATTTTGGCGTGGTTTCTTGTCTTTTTGAATGATTTCCGACTTCCTGCACAATACAAATGCAAAAATCAAAACATTATGTGCTGTTTTTGTCTGTTTGTGGTCATTTAAGCTCGTTATTTAGAGGTAAAAGTTATGTGTATACTTACGCACTTATCCAGGTTCCATTGTAGAACATTCATCATCTTCTTCTTCGATATCAATCTTTTTTAATTCCAATAACGCTTTACAATATTTCTTCATTAGTAAACAGCTGTGATACTACTTTTTCTTCGGGTGAGTCAGAAAACATCTTCGATATCCATTGCATTGCGATAACCCAACTCTTTGATCAAATTCTGGAGTTCTTGAGTGCTTTCACCACCTTCATCTGAGTTCTCAAAAGTCATGTTATCTGTTGATCGAAGTTTACAATTAATATATAAATTAATAATTATTAATTTATCGATTAATTAATAACTCTTTTAATTAATAAATTTTGGTGGTCCCAAGTGTATTATTTTATAGAGTTTCTACTGTATTTGTATCCTTTATTATTTTTTCATATGCTCACACTCATGTGTGTCTTTCTGTAAGGTAATCAACGTGATGAGCCATTAAATTATGGTTATAGTGATGTTTTGGTTACACAAAACGTTACACAAAATGCTTAATCGAAATATCAGTATAACTATTTGCCGTTATAAAGCAGAGGGCAAACAATTCCAAATGTGGGTTTCTATTTGCCCGACTTTTGTTTCTCGCATGGCCAGCTTTATGTTGCCGCATGTTACGTGTTTTCAAAGTTCATTTTGATCTTTTCACATTATATTTTGAACTTTACATGAAACACTTACCACAATATCGTATATCGTTAATTATTTGCCGCTAGGAATTTCCGCCGCTATGCACGGGTACTCGCCTAGTAAATTAAAATAAGCTTTCCATATCTTTTTAAATTGCCTTTACAGTATTGTGGTGATATTACCATCTTCCAATCAAACCTCATAAATATGTCTTGTTTACAACAAGATATTTTAATCTTGGCAGCTATAGACCCAAGTTCTTTAGTTATCCAAGTTTCTTATTATGATTCAAAGATTTTAAAACCGAATAAGGATATTGAAGCAATCTTGAAAGAATAAGATGTCCAATTGACTTAACATGTAAGTTTGGTATGAGTTCGATTAGAATTTGGGATAATTCTTTCATTCATATTATAACTTTTCCATAAGTAAAAAGTATAAGAAATAGTCTTATTTTCCCAAGGAAAATAGACACAGTTTGTCTTCCACAAGTAAGAACAAACATTTGCTTACGGTATTCGTTGCATTAATACATTAAAAGGACTTGCAAAGTTCATTTTCAGTATTTTAGATAATTAATCTCTTATAAAATTAACTACCCATGTTTATACATAAATAAACAATTAATTTATCAAGAGTCTAAGATCTAAATTTGATGTTATACCATTAATGCAGTTGATCTACTAGAAATGGTATAACTTAAAAAGGTAATCAGCGTCTGATAATTGCCAACATGTGCAACTCTTAGCTTGTATGGGGCACAAGGCATCATAATCCAGAATTACAATGTCAAGTAGCATGTTTAACCCCATCTATTGCCTCGGGTTGAAGTTATGAACGACACACTCGATTTAAGTCGTCCAATAAAAAATCAGTAATTTTACGATCGTTATATTACCTTGTTTGTAAAATTTACCTAAAATTATTTTAGAGTAAAAATTTTTACAGTCTGAGGTCTGACCGTACGATTGTTATATTACCTTTTTGTAAGATTTACCTAAAACTGTTTTAGAGTAAAAATTACAACTCAAGTGATTTCATACTTGATTGAAATTGACTTAATTTCGGTAGAGTTTTGATAAAAAGATTTTTATCCAAAATTTTGTGCTATAAAGGAAGCATGCATACAACCTGTATGACACTTGTTCTTTAAACATTTCACTTTAGATTTAAAACCTATTTTATAATAGAAATTCCACTCAATTTAATAAATCACATCTATATATAAAATTAGGTGCCCTGGATTTTAAAATATTTCTAAGTATAAGTAATCTTACTATGGATAAGGTTAATTCCCCATGAAAAATAATTAAACCCTAGTAACGATTATTACATTCTTAAAATAGGTTAAAATGATTTATGTAAAATTTATGTATTCTTGCGTTGTTTCGTCGTGGGTTCCCTTGTGGAAACTACTAAACCCCTGCGTTATAGATGTTTTCAAGAAAATTACAATTTTAAGTATATAGTTCATGATTTAGCAAAGTGTACTGTGACAACCATGACTTGAGCAGGTTAGTCAAACCGTTAGTGTTGACTTATGGATCTGTTGCAATGTATGGCATGTGTGATTATATGTGTTTATATGCGTTTATGTGGGTTATGTGAGATTGGATAATCAATTCATTGAGCGTGATCGTCTCATTGGGATTGGATTTCTGTTGGCTATTGTGGAGTTCATTTCGTTCACCTTTGGTGACAAGGAAATGATTTCAGTGATTGAAGCGTTTTAGTGACTTATCGTGTAAGTAATTATACGTATACGTATTTTTGTGTTAGTAATATTAGGATGAGATTAAGTTTTAGTAGTAAGGATATGAAAGAAATGAGTTTGATAAAATATGAGAGTTTTTGAGGGACTTTCTATTTATAGAAAGTGAATTTGTGAAATGAAAAGTATTTTTGGAAAAGTATAGTAAATTGCGTTTACGCAAAAAGGTATGCGCAAATAAGCTAATGTTTTTATAAAAACTTAAGGTAATATTAATAATTAAGTAATTAATTAATTTTTAAAAAAAGGAAAAAAAGAAAAAAAAGGCCAATCGGCCGGATAGGGAAAAAGAAAAAAAAGATAAAAAGGAAACCTAGTTGGTATCTAATACTAATTAGGGATTATCTAGAACTCAATATGCGGCCTATAAATACAAAACAAAACCCCATAAACCCCTCCCCCTTTGTATAATCGGACGAACAAGAAGAAAAGAGGAGAAAAATTAGGGTTTTTGCTTTTGTGAAGAAATCAAGCTCTAAGGTAAGTTTTAATTAATCCTTGTTAGTTATTAATCTTTAATCATGTAATAATTATTATGATGGAATTAGGGTTTTATAAAATCAGTAAATTAATGATGTTTAATTATATTGCAATGATTATGGTTTAATTAGAAGCTTATGTGTAATTGGTTAAACTTAATTCGCGTTAGAATTTGATTTAGATTGTGGCAGAATTTAGGGCTGTGTTGTTTGGCTGGTATCTCAATGATGGTAATAGCTTTTTTCAAGTTTCCGGTGTCTATAACGTAGCACAGAGAGTCTAGTTTTCAGAAAATCTGGCTTCGAAGGTTTTTGAGGTCGGGAAGTCATTCAAACGTTGGTTTATTCCTTCTACATGAGTTTAGTTCTATGTGTCTATTAGTAATATCCCAAAGAAAAGCTTCTGATTTGGAGTCTAAGTATAGTTTTTAGGTCTAACATTTTTAGTGTGCGATCAGATCCGAAACTGAGTAGTTAAAAATTTGATTTTATTTGAGGCACTTAAGAAGGGAAATAAATTAGTGGAAAATACTGTGCAAACATATTCGAATTGGGACTGTTTTGAAGTTTGATTTTCTTAGGAGTATTTTTGCATGTAAATGGCTCTTGAGAATCATGAGGTAATTAATATACTCATAGATAAACATAGATGATTTTTTGTATGAATTATGGAGGTTAGTAAGTAGAGGTTTTAAGTACGTTAAGTCACGTTAAAATTCCGCAGTTTTGAACAAATTGTGACTAACTAGTGAAACTTGTTAATGAAGTGGTTAAAGTTGGGTATGGTGTCGGGGTGACCCATGGGGTTAATAAACACCTTAGACATCCATCATATGATTGTTACATGTGCATTAAGCTTTTGGCTTAGTAGCGTGTAACACGAGTTATTTTGTTGTTTAGATTTGTGCTAGTTGTTTGTGAAGCTTTTTGCTGGAATCTTTTGGAAAGCTAAGCAAAGGTGAGTTTCATCGCCCCTTTTCTCATGTTATTTTGGGGTGAGAAAATGCTTGTTGTCGTTTTGTTAAAGGGTTTTAGGTTGTTTGTAGTTATGTGTATTGGTTAGTAGGCACGTTTCGTCCTGTGTGTTGCGTTATGATATGTTTGGTATTGTGGATCCCAATATGCAAAACAAGGTGTGACAGTGGTAAGACTGTATGAGCTAACATGAGGCCATGTAGCGCATATATGTAGTTGGTATGATTGTGGATCATGGGCACGTTCTGTCCCGTTGTTGTTATTTGTTGTCATGAATTGTTTTGGTAATTGACAGCAGATAGAATTAAAGTTTATTTTGGATATTGTTGTATGTCGTAAACCTATGATTCTCGTTCAACTTTATGTTGACGTTTTAAGCATCATTTTGTAGGTGGCTTAATGTGCTAAGATATGAGCGAAGGGGCTAGAACGTAGATCGTAGGATAATTGGAGTTATTTTCTATTGCTTTCTGTTTGAATTAAATGCGTTTGCATGAATTGTTTGGATTGTGTTTTTGCCAAGGTCCATTTATTAACGAGGCCTCTTTCTTAATTATAAAAGACACCATTAGGGGCTTTTGGGTATTGTTTATGAACACTTAGTGTCTTTGCTTTAACTTTAGTTTTCATTTTTTAGTATTCTCTATATAGGACTCCATGTGTTATGAGGATATCTATTCTTGTGTACGCCTAGCGTTTCCGCCTTGGGGGAGTGTGGACAGGATTGGTTTCAGAGACCATTGTTATTAGAGAACTAGGTGGTTGAGCCTAGACTATTGCTTAAAGGGTTCTCTCATTTTAGTTGCATTTTAAGGCTGTGTGTTTGTGTACGTATATACCGTATGTTCCCGCTACTAAAAGCTTTGAAATTCTTTCTATTTTGAAGTACTACATATAATATGAAATATATACTTTTCATTTTGGGATCTAATAGTTATATTCCCCCTACCCCTAGCGGAGTATCGTTGGGAGATTGTTTTTGTCCATCATTGGACCGCAGAGTTGGGTGACTTTTGAGAGAGAAAAAGTCAAAACCCTTAGCGAGGCCCCCCAACATTAGTTTGTTTCGTTTTTACCTCGCATGGTTGCTATAATTGAGGATTGTTTTGATATTTTGGGTCCGATGTGAACTTCTGTTTTATTCTGGTCACATTGGGATTTTCTATGTTTCGTTTAGATTGGATGAGCAGTGTTTGAGGTTATATATGGATTATTATTAAGTGCTATGTGGTAGAATGTGTGTTATTCATTTGAGATGTGTGGTTTGGATATAAGTACTGTGTAAAAATGGTGCAATTATAATTATGGTTGCGAAACATAATTATAAATGCAAAACACACATGGATTGTGGACTTTTTCTTGTATTGATCATTTTTTGCTTGTATGTATTATGTAAGGATGTAAGTTTGGATAGTTGTGTAGATGGTAGTGTAGATGTGATGTGAGATCCTGTGAGGATGGTTGTGTGTTAGAGAATTACTCTCGTAAACCGATTGGGCGATTATTTAGGTTGGATGCGTAGTTGGTAGGTTCCTTTCATCTATCATTTGTGGATACATCGGATTACATGTTGTATTGAAATCGCGATTTCTTTAAAGTAGGTTCGTTAGCTGTTGTTAGTTGGAGATATCCAACGTCGTGTTGGTATTCTGGTGTGTTATCAACTTGATCTGGTGTTCTATGTTCTCCGTTCGGCGTTTTGATTGTTTTCCTTTGTCTAAAGGTGACGATACTTTTTGGTTTGGTTCTAAGACCGTTGGTATGGATGAGTCCTTATGGTTGTTTGGTTTGTAAGAGTTCTTGTCGTGTTCGTTTTCAAGTAAATTAATATTCTGGTATTGGAATTCTTAAGGTATTTTGGAGTCTATTTTGCTATCATGATGTTTTTTTTTGTGAGTCATAAATTCCATTTGAAAGTAAGTTTGTTGTAGTTGATACCATATTGTTTAGGTGTTAAAAACTTCTTTTAAAAAATATTTATATAATACAATGCAACAATGTTTTTTTTTCAAAATCCTCCTTTTGATTTCTTGTATGAAAACCATAATTATAACAAGTTTATGAATATTTTTTTTTAATTTATTTTTTTTACACTTAAATTATTTGCATTATTAACTAAGGTGATTCTATTATTTTAAAATGATTGGTATAAGGTTATGAGGGAAAGTTTCCTTGGGTAAAAATCGGTTTTGGTACAAAGGTTCTTAATCTTTTAATTAATGGGTCGTGGTACGTGGTATTATTCGTTGGGGGTGTTTCTAGCAATCGTTGATGCGTTTGTTAGGTCGGAGGTTCGTTCTTCTTGTCGACGTTTACATTCGGTTGATTTTTTTTTCTTTTTGGAATCGTGTGATTTTTGGGTCCATACCAATTGGTGCATGTGAAGTTTGAAATTTCCTCATGGCGTGGTGCTAGAGTTGATGTTAGGACGTATCTTCTGAGTGGTGCGATTGATGATGGCGAAGCGAATGGAATTATTCGCAATCCCAAGTTGGAATTAGAGAGTTCTCGTTTTACTTTTGATTTAGTACCTCTTAGTTATGAGAGTGTTGATGTAATCGTAGGAGAGAATTGGTTGTTGAGACATAAGGTTGAGATGGTATGCCACGAGAAGGTAGTTAAAATGCCTTGGTAATTTGGAGAGTGCTTAAGGTTCGTGGAGAAAACGAACTAAAGAGGATACGAGGTCTCGTAGGAGTACCAAGGAAGATGAGTTGAGATTATGTGATATCTTTGTAGTATGTGAGCCTCTAACAGTGTTCCTAAGGAATTAGTAGGTTTTACCCCTCGTCGTAGAATAGGATTTCGTATGATATTAGTACAAGGAGCGATGCCGATTTGCGAAGGCTCGTGTCGTTTAATGTCTTTAGAAAGGCAGGAGGTGTGGAATGATTGCAGGAGTTGCAAGGTGAGGGATGGTTCGAATGGTAACTTGTTGTGGGAAGCGTCTGTATTGCTTGGTAGGAAGAAAGGTGGGTAGTTTGGAATGTGCATAGATTATCTCGAGAAGAGTGAGATAGAAAAATTCGTATGGATGTCTCAATAGAGGGTGACGGGGATGACGTAGTTAAGACTGTTTTTAGGATGCGTAATGGACACGTTGAAGTTTACGGCTATGCCTTTTGGGTTAACCAATGCACCAACGATTTTCATGGAGTTAATGAGCCGGGTGTGCATGGCCGTATTTACGACAAGCTTGTAACGCGTTATATATACCGTCTATATGTAAACCGCACGAATTAAGTCTAGAAGGAGTACGAGTCGGCGTGAGATGATCGTGGAGTACTGAAGGAAAGAGTAATATGTTCGTGATGAAGTTTTCCAACAACGTGGAGTGGAGCAAAGAGGGAAGTACCTAGATGTGGAAGGAATCAAATGGGTAATGAGCCGATCTTGGCATTGCCGGAAGGAGCAGACGATTTCATAGTATATTATGACGTGCGAAGCAAGGATTTGAAAGCATGCTTGGAAAAGGGAGAAGGTGATTGCTTGTACGTCGTGAAAACTATAGGTTCTTATGAGGAATTACATGAGAACGTGGTAGTTTTTTTTTGCCTGATATTGCTAGAGGCCATCATTAATGTGAACTGAGACATATAGGATTAATCTAGAGGATCATGAATGTCTCCAAACACTTTCAATCGGACAAGGATTAATCATGAGGCCAAATATGATGGATGGGATTGTTATTTAGGTGAGGTTGGATTTCTGAGGCAAGTATCTATCTGGAAAGGCAAATGTAGATGTTATGTACCGTGGTAGTAGGAAGAAGGAGTGAAGCCAAGAATGAGTCAGATTGATTGTACGACGATCTGGTCTAGTTTGAGAAAGGATTGTTTTGTTGGGGGCATAAGATAAGATGACCAATGCAATGAAGATGTCAACATAAGATGTTGCGTGGCTTGGACCAATTAGTGTGAAAATAGATGGAGAGTGGTTCATATTGGTTGGACAAGGTTCGGATCTCCATTTGGAGAGATGTAAGGACCTTGGCTATTAAAGAGGCATATACGACAAAGTATTTTATCCATCCTGGAGCGGATACGATGTTGGGTGGTTTTAGGTTAACTAATCGATGGTTGACTATCAAGGGTCTTTAGGATTGTTGCTACAACCTGAGTTACCCGAGTAAAAGTGGGAAAAGATAACTAAGGATATTGTTGTCAAGTTACCAAGTGTGAGTAGTGGATACGATGCGATTTAGGTGTAGTCAATAGACTGACTAAGTCACCCCATTCCTAGCTATGCTTAGGACAAGTATGGTAGATTTTAGAGGTAATTGGAATACTCACTTTTGTGAGATGAGTTTTTCCCTAAGGTGGGGATTATCATTCGAGTATGGATGTGCTTCATTTGAAGCATGGTATGGAAAGGAATGTAGGTTACCGTTTTATAGGCCGTAACTGGAGAGAGTAAGTTAAATGGATCGAATTTGGTACAAGAAACAACCAATAAGATAGTGGTAATATAGGAAAGGCTTGAGGCAGCTAAATTGTCGAAAGAGTTAGCTTGGTAGTAGTGGGAAACTTTTGAATTAATGCTGGTAGGTCATGGGTGGTTGAAGGTCTGGCCTTGGAGAGGTGTAGGGGGATGCGGTTAGGAAAGAAAGACAAGTAGAATGAGTTATGTAGGACCGTTGAGGCTCCTTAGATGGATGGGGCTATAGTTTCGGTTTTATAGAATTTTTGTCATAGGAGCTGGAGTATCAGAAATTAGATTGGGACTTGGTGCTGAAAGTTTGAGGTAAACCTTGAATTTTGCGTGGATTCTTTAGATACGTTGAGCATTGTAACATCTTATATCTTAATTTAGAAAATTTCTTGCTTTAAAGCGTGGCGAAGGTTAAAGATATAAAAACACGTTGTTACACAATTAAAGGGTTTTGATTGAGTTTCATTTTTGATTTATCCGTACCTGCACACACAAAACACAAATACAAGCATATTTTTGCCATTTTTGGTCTGTTTTGGGTTTAATTGGGTTATTTTAAGCATAAATAGATATGTGTATTCTACACTTATCAGATATATATAAGCCTCTTCCATCTTATGGAAGAGGTGGTTAGTCATTTTATACACACACATTTTCTCTTTCTAGAGGAGTGTGCATTTTCTTTGTTTCTCTCTCTAACATTCGGCTAATCCACTAACCATTCGATTGTGTGATAATATCCAATATCTTACAATTGGTATCAGAGCACATGGGATGATTAGATCAGTTGTGTGTGCGTTCTTGTGCTTGGTTTAGATCAAAGTTTGTGTTTTAGAAGGTTATAGCTCTTGTTCTTGAGTTCCATAGATTTTGATGTTTCTTGTGTTAAAGTTTATGTTTTTCTAGATGTTATAACTTTCTAGGACTTAGTTGTGCAAAAGAAACCAAGCAAAAACATTTAAAAGTGTTGGGATTAAAAGCCTTCTTAAAGTTACTGCTGCTAAGGTTTGTCTTTACTGCTTGCTGAGCTAAAGAGTTCAGTGTTGTTCATTATCATTTAAGAAATATATGCTATGTAGTTAGTGATGCTAGTATAAAGTTAGGACTGCTAGATCATGTTACTATACTGCTAGTTTATATTGTTACTGCTAGTATATATGTTAGTACTGCTGTAGTATAAAGTTAGTACTGCTCGGTGATAGACTTGAAGAAAATATTCTATGTACGTTTACTATGCTTGTACACAAGTGATGTGCTGATGTTTTAAGTTACTACTGTGTTGTTAAAAAGTTAATGCTGCTAGTACAAATGTTACACTGCTAAAGATTATGACTTACTGAAGAGTTTCTACTGTTAGAGAAAGGTTTAAAGACTGAGAAAAGGATAAAGATGATGGGATCAGAATACTTACATGATAAGTATGGATTATTTATAAAATAGGATCATAGAGAATATTTTCTAAAGTTTTAGGAATATATTGTAAATCAACTAGGACTCCTTGGTGTATAAAAGGAGGTCCTAGGGAAATGTGTAATATGTGTGTGGTTCGTCAAATAGTACACATGAGAATCAATGATAAAAAGATTCCGGAAGAGATATTCCCGGGTCGTATGTCCCAACGAGGCTGCAATTGAAAATTATCCTGGTTTGAAGAGAAATTGACTGATTGAGAATATATGATATGAACACTGATATAATTACAACTAAAATTAATTAAATAAAATCTAATTTATTCTACGGGAAACAAATATAGGAAATAGGGATCTTAAAAACTACGGGAAACAAAATTAGTTATAAGGAAATCCTAAAATTAAATCTAAATTAAATACGGGGAACAGAATAAGGTATCGGGAAACCTAAATATTAAAAATTAAGAAAAATAAATGCGCTTTAATTAAATTTAAAAATCTAATTAAAATTCTATTTTTACTTAACTGAAAAATATAGAAAACCTAGACTAAAACGAGAGGTAGTTTGAATACTAAAACGAAGAAACGGTTTTAAAACGCACCGGTAAAAACGAGCGTGTCTTAAAATGAAAGTTTAAGAAAATTAAGCCTACACTAATTGTTATATTATTCCTTGACACTGAATGACAAAAGAAATTTTATTAAAAAAGAAAAATATTTTTTTTATTAATTTTGGATTTTTTATGAATTTTCTAGATTAAAAACTAATAAAACTAATTAATATAAAAAGTCAGAATATATACTAAAAAAAATCAAAAAAAATCAAATTAAATAAAGAAAAAGTTAACAAATCTAAAATAATTAAAACTGCCAAAAAAGTTACTTGATTTAATTAAAAAGTAATTAAACTAAGATTAATTTTTTTTAACTAACTTTATATTAATTAAATTAATAAACTAACTGTGGTTAACTAAAAAGGACTAACAGTGAAAAGGACAAAAGGATAAACGGGTAACAGAGCTATCCTAACCACAGGGAACTACAATGTTAACTATGAAAATCCAAAATTACACAATAAAGTCACTTGAGAATGACCCCGATTACAAAGTGGGTCCCAACAGCTTATTTTTGAAAACTTATAAAAGCAAACTTATAAAGGGGCTTAAGGGGAACAATTTTCCTAATAAGCACATAAGCTGGTTCTCAAAGAATAAGCCAGAAGTGTGAGCTTAATGAGGCTGCAGAACTCAATAAGCTTATGAGCTTATTTTGCTTGGCTTTTTGGGATTTAAGCCAAGTAAATAAGCTAAAACTTATGGGGACAGTTAATAAGGATAGGGGAGTCCTAAAATAAGCTAAGGTTATCTAAATAAGTCCTAAGATAAGCTGAATTTAAATAAGCTATTGGCTAACAGTTTATAAAAAAAAAGAAAAAGGCCTACTTTAAGCTAGATTTAAACTAAGCTAAAGGCATAGGATCAGCTTTGAGGTTTGTGGGCTTAAAGAGGAACATATAAGCTACAAGAAAAGCAAATAGATCTATTGGCTTTAATGGCAAATTTAAGCTAGGAAAAAGGGGACGGGCTGGATTTGGTGCTCAAGCACCAGGGGAGGTAAAACAGCCTTAGGGGCCTTTTTGGGCTTATCCAATAAGCTCTCAAAACCCAATAAGCTCTCAAGAGCTTATTTCCCAAAACCAACCCAAGACAGATTGAGAGGGGTGGTCACTTGGCTTATTGCCAGAAATTGAGGGTTTGAAAAGCACTATAAGCTGCTGATCTTTGGGCTTAAAGTTGGCTGTTCTTAAAAAATTTGCAAAGCCAACATTGACTTAACTTGGTCAAACCAAAAGGACAGCACAAGGGTCTTTCAAATTGGCTAGAAATACTCAAAAGGGCATAAATAAGTTGTGCTTAAGCTGCATAAGCAGCTTAAGTGGTTTGGTTTGAAATGGCTTATTCAAATTTTGACAGAAACCAAAGTACACTTAAAAACTTATTTTTAACTAAAAATTTTTGATTAAACTAG
Source organism: Tanacetum coccineum (assembly GCA_026074375.1). Taxonomy (NCBI): domain Eukaryota; kingdom Viridiplantae; phylum Streptophyta; class Magnoliopsida; order Asterales; family Asteraceae; genus Tanacetum; species Tanacetum coccineum. Next base: position 1,302 of record BQNB010061170.1, on the reverse strand, counting down.
TCTAATAAGTCTCACACACTCAGCCAAAAGTGGCTGAGTGTCTTTGACCCATGGTTGCACCATATTGACCCATTTTAGCATTAAACCAAACACCCCCTTAAATATAAAAAACGTTTTTTTTTTACTGATTTAATTAAAATAAGGCAGAGATAATGGATAATAAGTGGATTTCACTAACTTTTAACACATTCTTAAATAATTCATACAGGATTTAAAGAGCTTGAATCATACTTGAAATAATGGCAATTTTCTCAAACTTCTTAACTTCTATTAAAAACAGAAAGATTACAACATAAGGCTTTAAAAACAACTGAGTTATACTTAAACAATTAAAGGAAAGACTTGGAATTTAAAGTTAAGCTAAAAAAAAAACATAAAAATGGTGTGGGGTAGTCGGCTTGCTCTTGGCTCTTTTATACTAGCTCTTTTTCTTCTTTTTGACTTGGGAAGTGTTTGCTGTGGATGTACAATAGCCCTCATCCATTCCTAGCCCTTGGATTGCTTTGCACCATTCTCAGCCATGGATGGGAACTTTGGGTTGTGTGATTTTGGCTGAGAAAGAGTTATAGGGGCACTAGGGAGGTGGGAAGTGGTGAGAATGAGCTGTGGAGTACTTGGGAGGTGGTTTGGGTAGAAAAACCGTGGGAAATGGGGTGGTTTGGTTTTGGCGGGTACGGGGGTGTACAGGGTTTATGGTTGCAGGTTTAAATGGAAGGGTTGGGGAAGGTGCAAGTCTAGTCCTCCAACTATCTATCTCTTTTCAATTCTATTTGAGCCCTTTTTTAGTTATAAGATAGTTTAGGAAATTAACACAATTGGCCCCTCTGTTTTTATAACAAAAGAAACAAAGAAAGGTTTAGGTTATGGCAGTTTTGGTCCCTGCTGTTTTAACTTAAAAGAAATAAAGAAAGTTTAAGCTATTTGCAAAACTAGCCCTTGTGTTTTATTTTTCTCTTTTTCTTTTATAAAACAACTTTCAAACAATTGGCAATTTTAGCCCCTAAAGTTTTGTAAAAAGGATTTAATGGGCTTTTGTTGGGCTTGGGTTTGTATTGGGCCCACTGGGTTTGGGTTTTGGGCCCAATAAGGTACAGGCTTGGTTATTGGGCTTGGGTTTGGGTTTTGGGCCCACTGAGGTTATGAAGTGGGTTTTGCGTGTACAATGGCTGAGATTGGCTGTAACTGGGCTAGGATTGGGCCTTCAAAGTCTTCACAGTTGATTCGTGTGATATAGTATATATAAAATACTAGGCAAATCCAAACTCTTCACCCTTGACCAAGGCAAAAAGTCAAGACTTACTT
>BQNB010061169.1:0-36602 GCA_026074375.1 Tanacetum coccineum | reverse complement strand
GTTGTCGATGTAAGGGTGCGATGTTTACTAAACTCATAGTTTTGGGCTACCCATTCGTAATATCTTCGTTCCTGTTTTGTATCATCAATTTTCTGTTAGCCATAACATACCTAAATAAAGTCAGCAAATCCCATGTAAATCCCTTTCATGGTTGGTCTCTCACGATCGCGAAAACATATCCACATTCTAAGTCCCCCCTGTTCTTTTACCCTAAAGACGTCATTATATCCGAAGCAGAATTTCGAGTCTGGGTCACATGTCGGACACATCCCACAATCTTCACCATTTCCGTTATCATAGGTTACATGTAGAGGTTTGCATACATGCCATCCCTTAACTAATCCTCTTCTATTTTGTGAAAAACTGATTGATTTTGCTATTTCATCCTGTAGGTTAGGGGTGCCATAAGACCTACTTCTTTGTTCAAACTCTAGGCATATAGGGGATTCATTAGAGAATAAATCTATTCCTATTTGAAGGAGATTAAAGGTTTCCTCCTCATGTGCCATGTCTAACATGTAAATTTTTTTGATGCACTGGTGAGAATTTATGTCAAAATTAAATTTTTCACTGCCTATTTCGAATGTGATTTCTTCATTGAATACATCGATTTAGGCATGAGTTGATTCAAGGAATGGTCTTCCTAAGATTATAACATCATCAACCATTTTTATAACGAAATTACACAGAAATTCTAACGTCCTAAATTTTACCAAAATATCAATAGCTCCCAGGGGCTCATTAGTTCCTGTGGTATTTTCTACAGTGCCTGCATCTCTTAAGTTATCTAAACCAAGGTATTTATAGACATCCAATGGCATGATATTATCCTTAGCCTCTAATGTGGTGATAGCAATAAAACTATGGTCATCTATATTAAAAGGAAGAAGAAAACTTCCTAGGCTCAGTTCCTTGGGTAGTAGACAGGATGTGGTAGGGGAAGTGTTGTCGTCATTAGTGTCTACTTCATTACTGGTGATGGAAGATGTTTCGTTACCTATGTTAGATGTCGAGGCTTTAATTTGCTTTTTCATGACATCGTCTTTCATCTCCTTTTTGATGGACTTAATAATGCTGATTAAGGCATCCTCCATATTTTCAACTCCCTGTATACTCAGGTGTTTTGTTATTTTAGCGTTCAACCATTTGTCAACATCATCCTTTTCTTCAAAGTGTTGGATGTTCTGAGTATTCCCATGGTTACTTTCCTCTTGCTCACTCAGGACTGCTTCATCGCCGGTCATGTATTCGACCTCTTCGTCCATATCTTCTGAATCACAATCGGACTCGGCGCCTGATTGGTTAGGACCAAAGTAGTGAGCAAATTCCCAGATTGGGTCATGGGTTGGTGTGCTTTTGCTAAAATAAGTAGGAAGATATGTTTTAGTACCGCTAATGTGGTTCTTATTCATCTTATTCTCGTATTCCACATACTCGGCGATAGTCATATCTTCAATCTTTTTTGTTGTCTGATTTTCTTGTGTGAGCCTAAGATATTGTTCAATTGTGAGATCTTCAATGTCAACCTTATTCATGATGTTTCCTAAAGAATAAATAGAAGTGAGAAAAGACATAATCATTAAAATCTAAATTACCACTAATTTTTAGCTCCCCGGCAACGGCTCCAAAAACTTAATGCGTATTTTCTTTTAAAATATATTTTTATCAAGTTTTAAATTTATAAAACTCGATCTATCTAATGACGTACTAACGAGCAGAGAACCCGATCGTGGGTAGTATAGAATGGTAAATCCGAGGTCGTCCTAAGAGCTAAGTTGTAATTAGTTTTAACTTGAAATGTCACGTTTCAAAAATGGTTTTTGATTTTAATGAAAGAAATAGAAAAACAATACAATAAAATAAATAACTAAAATTAAAAGGATAGGAGATATCAAGAGAGAAAATGTGCTAACCCAGTTACTTCATTACTATTGTTATGAAGACAATTTCATGTGTAATGTCAAACTATAGTTTCATTACTAGTTTCTAAAGTTGATAGACTTGAATGTGCATATACAGTCTATCCTATACTTCTTGTGATTCCGAATCAGTCTTGAATCATCTGGGAGGTATGTTATCCAGGTTGCAGTGATTAATCCCAACTATTCCTAAAACATATCTAATAACCTGTAAAGATTATTAACCCTCTTTAAAAGAGTTTTTGTTCTTTTTAAGTATTGAGTGATTTGTGCGGTGACCGGTCAGTTCCTACACCAGATAAAGAGTTAGTGATCCTCCCTAGTACCCATTGGATCCTACCATGACAAGGTAATCTATTAATGGGGCAAGCTAGGTCCAAACCACCAGTACTACCAAAACCCAGGGTTACACGATAGTCAAGGAATATCTAATGAAACCATAATTTAACAAGAAACAATCATAACAAAAGTAAATTCATAACCTTTAAGTGCTTAGCCGCTCATGGTAACGGAAACACAGTAAGAGATAGAATAAATCATATATTGAAAACTCATAATTATTACAAGATTCTTAATTTAAACGATTAAATACAAAAAGTAAGTAAAGTGTGATCTCCCTTGGACTCTAGGTGGAATTCTTTGAAGGTTGGAAGCCTTTGTCGCCTCTCTAATTGGTTGTGGAGGAAGTGATGTCGGAATAGCTTGAATGAGGCTTCTATTTATAGATATCGTACCTGTTATGGCGTAACCAATAAAGGTGTTACGCCATAACCAACTTGCACGACATTTGATAATTAAGCAGTTGTTACGGCGTAACCAGATATAGTGTTACGGCGTAACCTTTATATAACTTCCATATGTACATGATATTCATTCCATATTTGTGGATCTTCATGGTTACGGCGTAACTAGATAAGGTGTTACGCCGTAACTATAACTTTGACAAGATTTCCTTCTAAATATAGGGTTACGACGTAACTAGATACAGTGTTACGCCGTAAAGTCTTCCTTGATCTTCGTACTTGCTTAATTTATGTTACGGCGTAACCAATTTTGGTGTTACGCCGTAACATTCTTTAGAATTTACACTTTAAGTGCGTTTTCCCTTGTTTCTTATCACTTTCCTGCATTTCAACTGAAAACTACAAAACAATAGAAAATATCTCGTTTTCGAGTGTTAGTGAGACATTTGCAGGTATTTTAGGGGGTATTTTTCCACCAAAAAGTATTAAATATTTGATGTTATCAGTACGCGTTAACAGTGAGTACTATGGAACCTAAAAACAACAAGCAAGCTATGCTCGATCACAGTCGGATTGAATCAATGCAAGATGAGCTAAATTATTTCAAGCGCCTTGATGTTTGGGAACTTGTCGAACGCCCTGTTGGCAGAAGCATAATTGCTGTCAAATGGCTTTGGAAAAACAAGACCGATGCTGAAAACACAGTAATTCGAAACAAGTCTTGTTTAGTAGCCAAGGGTTATGGTTAAGAGGAGGGTATCGATTTTGAAGAATTGATGACATAAAATAACGTCACTTTTATAGCATCATTTATCCCATTTTCTTACCCATTTTATATAATTATTGCACGAATTGCTACTTAATTGCTTAAAGTTGGTATTTGCAATGATTATGGAGTAATTGATGAGGTTATGCTAAAAGGCACGCATTTTAGAGCTTAAACAAAGAAATCTAAAGATTACTGTGATAACCGATGATTTTTCCTAGGTCATAGTATCCTAAAATACTATGACAGTATATCTACATACTACTATTTCATCAAATTTTTATAGTAAAACTTATATGTTGACTTTTTGGTTGACTTCTATTGCGCAAAACAGTTACGGTTTGACTGACTGTCGAATATCAAATTTCTATAATAATGAATCACTTTTGATTCAAATCTCTATTTTCTAAACGTCTACGATCACATTTAATCACTTACTAGGAAATCTTCCCGCACACAGCGAAAAATGCACACAACGCGTACCAGCACGACAATAAGTTAATTTATGTCTAAATACCTCGGATCTTTCTAATAAACTTATTTTATTAAATTATTTCATAATTCTTAATAACGTATGCATAAAAAGTGAATTCACGAGTTACGTTTAAAAAACTAACGGGAACAGAAAACTATACGAAACCTAAATCAATCCTAATACTAAAAGAAACACGATAACTTTAAATCAATTTCTTTTAACATTTTAAGGTATCTAAACATAGTTATATCATATGCTTAATTTCGAGAAAACTTTTGGGTCACGATAATTTACAAACTAAACACGATATACATCCCGACACAAGAAAAAAATCAACTATGATCCCATCCTATGATGCCTTAACCGAATAGGACCACAAGGGAACAACAAGGCACTTTTTTAGCTAGGTTATCCATGCATGAACTAACCTTATCCTTCTTTTATTTCAAAAACACACACACACACCAAAACACATACATATAAACCTTAAAAACTACAAAATTCTTAAAAAGGTGCGTTTGGTTCGAATATGGTAAAGAAGAAAATATAAGGAAAGTGATACTTTAATATTTTGGTTGTGGTGGTGAAATAATATTTGATGTCAAAAAGCTTATAGCTTATTTTTGAATTATTAATAAGCGCTTCGTGGCTTATTTGGGATTATTATGGTCTCAGTTTAAAAAGGAAATCAAAAGAAATCATGTTTTGTCTTATTCGAATTTTTGGCTTATTCTCTTAGCTTATTCGTGGCTTATTTTGGAAACAAAATAGAATTCTAAGCTTATTAGCTTATTATCAAGCTTAATATAACTTATTTGAGCTTATTGGCTCTCGGCCCAATAAGACCAAAGTACGCCGAAGCTTATTTTGAGGCTTATTAGTCTCGTCTTATTTATCCTTATTAAATATCTAGCTTATTTTAATTCTAAAAAGAGTTATTTGCTTATTAAGTGCTTATTGGACTTGTTTCGTAAAACTTTAGACTAAAAGTGAGTGTTGAAATATTATTTTATGTTTTGGACCAAAACCAAAAAGAGTCAAATAAGCCGTAGCTTATTTGTGCTCTTATTGGTCTCAACTTATTTTCAGACTTATTTCTATTACTTAATCGACTTATTTCGTTTGATATTTGGAAATGTCAATATGGAATCGTTATGACTTATATTAATACGCCTTATTTTGGAATACTAATACAAGGACCAAAATTTTATTTGAGTTTCTGACATGTTTCGCTTTCGGCTTACTATGGTGGGATACTTAGTCTTATTTGAAACAAATTTGGTTTTTGGGACAGATATCGAACTAAAGCGTGGAGACTACTAATGGGCCATAAGGCCCGATGACTAACGGACTAAAACTTCAGCTAAACATTTATGGACTACTAATGGGCCATAAGACCCAATAACTATCAAACCATATACTAAAACTTAGATTTATTTTCGTATATATATATAGTACAATTTCCGTCACATGTAAATTACTAACTAAAGTATTTCGCCTTATTTAAACATAATGGACTTTGATTTGATAATTGGATTGACCAGTGGACCTAAATTTGGGCGAACTTATGAGTTAAGACTTATCTAGAGCTTTCGGGCTAACAATTGGGCTTTTTGCCCAATAAGAGAAAACGAGTGAAATTAGACTCCTAAAACAAATTATAATCAACTTATGAAAATTTAGGTTTAATATAGGTCTAGGATCGTCAAGATAGACTTTTGAAATATGGATCAATAAAACGTGGCGAAAATATGTAGTTTTGGCATTTTGTCTAAATTTGAATTCCTTTGAGGTAAAATGTTTGGAAATAAGGTTTAAAACCTTCGGAAGTATTTATAAACGAACGGGTCATGCCGAAATTTTTATAAATATCTTACTCTTAGGAAATATCTTAGAAAACTCATTTTCTTATAATTCGACAAAAGGACGAAATCACAGTTTTATTAAACATTAATTTATAATTAATAATCGATTATACTTAAACTCAATAAATGAACTGAATATCATACTTATAATCATAACACGAACTAGAGTCTAAAAACTCGACAAGAAGACAAAATAATAATAATAATATTTTAATATCCGACTAAAAGATAAAAAATGTGATTTTTATGTAAAACTCCTAATATCTATCTTATGTGTCTAAAACATTGTTAACACTCATATCAAGGATGTCTTATCTAATTAACTTGAGTATTGGGGTAAATTGTCGAAGCATGTCTTAATTCTTACTTCTTTAATTCTCATTTCTTAAATTCAAATTTCCTTCAATTCTTATTTCTCTAATCCTTAATTATCTAAATTCTTATTTCTTTAATCATCGGTTACTTAACTCTCATTTCGTATACGTCTCCTATTCTATTAAAGATCTCACTGCTTTAATGCCGTTACTAAATTTCTTGATCACTTTTCATCAAAGTTATCTTTAATTTCTTAACTTTCTATCCAGTCTCGAATTTCTAATTCTCTTCTTAAATAATACGTATTAGTATTTCACTTTAACCAAAGTGCATTGAGTCAAACTAATCAACCACACCACATCAATGACATGGAGCTTTTTACAACACTCATACAAATACTATTAGAAACGCTTGTTCATTAAGTCATTTTCATGCAACATATCACTAAGGTAAAACTTATTAATAGGTCGCGGCTGGGCACCATTTCGCTTTAGATAGTGATCATCTATTTCCATCTACTATCATCTTTATTTGAGGTGAGTTCTTGTAGCCCTACTTTTAAAACTCTTTTCCGTTGGGGGAAAATGATACTCAAATCTATTTCAAACTACTTTTACTTTTGTGCAAAAACTCTTATTCTTTGGACAATACTGTGTGCTTATGATTGCGTGTATGAATGCTATGTAAATGCTGTGTGAATGCTATGAGATCTATTTATGCAAAGTTTTATTTGGACTTCTGCTCATTATTACTTAGCCGACTGTGTAGCTCCAGCTAGTAGGCGATATGTTTAGAAATCTATAAGCTCGTAGATTACTATTAATTGATGATTGGGTTTGGACTGCTTGCATTCTGCTTTCATATTGCACTATTGTCCACTATTAAACTCTAGCACAACAACTGGGTTTACTTATAAACCTACGAGCTCATCAACTTTATGTTGACCTTTTCGAGTATCATTTTCAGGTGTGATCATCATTTATTAATTGAAGGTATTGAAAATCAAAGACCTCCACTCACATAATGATTTCTAAAGACAAAAGGGTTTCCCATTATTTGAGATTGTATATTTTTGAAACATTGTAAGTACGGCTCATCCACTAGAACAAACTATAAGAGAAGTTTAAGGAGGATTTTTCCTAAAGAACTCAGGTTTTTAATACGCTTCGCGCTGACCTGATTCTCCGCTTCTTTGTGCGTTCGATTGGAGTTACCGTGAACCATGGCATGTCACTACAGTGTCATTACTAAAGGTTTTTAAAATCAGTGATACAAAGTTGTTTTGCATGCCTCTTTGTACACGCATTTGACACATTTATGTGCATACCCCTAGGAAAATTTTAAGTCTATGCCATCCAACCGTAGAACACGTGCACTTGGTTTGAGTCTCTTTGTCAGACCCTGGACCCCTACCAACCCATGGTGAATTTCGCCTACTGGTCAGACCTTTGACGATTTTTACACGTTCTCGTTTGGTCGACTTAATTCGAGTCTCTTTGTCAGACCCTGGACCCGAGGCATAAGATGATACTAAACATGCTCTTAACATTATTACATGCTGACTAATGTTTTGACAAGTATCATAAACCTAAGAGTTGCATTAAAATGCAATTAACGCTCGTCGCTTACCTCTTGCCCTACTTGTTTTCTCACTGGTCAGACCTCTGGTTACCAAGTAGGAGGTCAAGATGGATCTTAGTCTTAATTAGTAAATTAATTGGGTAGTTAATTCAATTAAGAAATTAATTATCGAAAATACTAAAATTGAACTTTCTATATTCTAATTAATTGTGTTATTGCAACATAATTCGTAAACGAAAGTTTGTTTTCTTTGAAAGACAAACATAGTCTCTTTTCCTGTTAAGAAGAGTGAGACTTACTCCTATCTCTTCTCATTGGTTGACAAGAATAAGATAGGGTTATAATTGAATTATTATAAATTATATTTAAACTCACTTTTAATCTTTCATTACCCTCTTCCGGTTCTGAAATCTTTGAAAGATAATATATTTTGTGTAACTAGAGTACATTTTGTCTATAGCTACCAAAATAATGACATCTTGCACTTGTCACGATGTATGAGTTTAAACCGCAACGAGTAAAGAAAATTACTAGCAGGTATTCTAGGTATTTTTCTTGGACTCACTTCATTCCTTATAGTGCTAAACACCCTTGTGGCTAGGCAGACCGATTAAGGAGGAATTGCATGCTAAAATGTTCAAGTTAATGAAAGCATGAATGGCTAGTCCCTCATCTACATAAGTAGAATTTCATATACTCTGTACAATACCTAAGTACATTGCTACTTGTAGGCATTCTAAGAGAGAGTAGGAAAGTAAATAAATCGCTATTTGCTTTCTACTGGTGATGTAACACTTACAATGTTGACAAATCCAGTGGGAGCTTTGTGTTTTACAACTAAAATGACATTCATGTTATGATGTCAATTTCAGTGGGAGCTACAAGATTTATTTCTTTGTTAGTTGCCCTTATTATTTCTAGCTTGCTTTGAAATAATTCATTACTTTCCGAATATGAACGACCAAGGATTAAGGAAAATTGCATTTTGTTTTATAGATAACCCGTTGCCTTTCCGATGTTGCTTTCCGAAAAGTTATCTATAGAATAATAATCCACAATTCCTTATTAAACGTTATGGTTCGAAATCTACTTGTAATATCTATGACACTATCATATTGTTCGAGCGCGTGTCGTATTGTATTAAATAATGTTGTACTGTACACAAGTGGGAGAAATCTTAAGTGTGTGCAAGGAACAACATATAACAATATGATTATTGGTTTCTCTTGACCGCAAGGTAAGGAAGCTAATCATTCTACTAGGACTTAAACACACAAGGGTTTTGTTGTCCTATTACAATTAAATGTCAAGATATAATAGTAAGCTACTTCAACATTTTGACTACATGATTTAGTCAATAGACTTATGGTTAAATTAAATAATCATAATTATGAAGTATAAAATTAACTTGAAATTACTATTGAACTCAAGAGTTTGCGTTCATAATTACTTTAATTAGAATAATTATGTTCTTGTTAAAACATAATTATAAAGTCCTTGAATTTTTCAATGACTCATAACATAAAGTAAGTAGTAAAATTGTAATGTCTTTTTGATTAACACATGAACAATAAGGTCCTTAGAATTATAACGTATTCTTGACATGTTCTGTTTTCTTGAAACGCATGAACATAGAGTTATTGTACTATTCAAAGATATATACGTTATAGCATGCACTTGGTTTTAAAATACTTGTTATTCAATTTGGCTTGACCCAATTGGTGAGTATTTGATCCAAAGAGAATTAAGTTATCTAAGGGAATTCTGATGGAGTCTCACAATTCCAATGCTCATAGAATATCACATTATTATGGTATGTCTAATGTGTTGAAACAAACTATATTCGTATTGTTTGATTTCTGATAACTTAAATGGCTCTACCTCCAAAATTGTTCAAGGTTAGAATTTTGCGTGTGTCATGGATACACTCAATATAGCTTCAACCTAAAAGGTATTCAAGACATTATCTATTTATGGATTAGGATGAATCTCATTATGTCTTGATTAAAGTTCTGGAATTTGTTAATATCTTATGAAGCATATTATTAACAAGCTAGAGATGAGAACTGTAAAATGTATCCTGTTGTCCAAATTAAGAACAATTTATTGTTGCTTAAATACTTAGTATTTAGAAAAGTATCTCTTCTTACAAAAGTAAGTGGGAGTATCTATAAATCTTGAAAATGTTCAAGAACAAAATACATAATGTAACATCCGGCAATTTTCGGAACTTTTAATAACTATTTTACCTTTTGACTTTTTGGGTCAGACTTGACTTTTTGACTTTTGACATTGTATTGTCACATAAAAGCGATTACTGCGTAACTGGTAAATTTTCGAAACATATTTAAATAATAAAACATATTTATTATTACACAATTGTCGTTTATAAATTTTATTTTTCAATATCATTTGACTTGAAAACGAGAAAATAGACGTTATTCCTAAGTGACTTATAAAAAACGACCTGCCAAAAAGAGTTATTAATTATGAGGTATACTAGCGTTTGACATAAAACGGCATTCCGGACAACTTTTTAGTTTTTCCCGAGACCCAAAAACAAGCAGAAAAGGACTAAAATACCCTGGTAAAGTTTTGAATAGCACACAACGCGTACCGACACGGAAATAATTAAATGATCACATTTTATTAAATAAAAAGTTTAATAAATTTATTAACATCTTATTAAAAGACGTTTAATTAAAAACGCGAATAATCAAGTTTGCAAGTTCATTATACGGACAAAGCTTACCCGATGACTACATGATAAATAATGAACATTTTAAATGTTATGAAACATTTATGAAATAATAGGTGAGTGAATACTCATTTTTATAAGAAAAATGATTTGAAAAACAATGGCGCAAGTTTCGTGACTTAAAATCGACCGTTAACTAGTTCAAACAGGTCCCGAACCGATAGTTAACAAAAACTACAATTTATATTTACACTAGGACCCCTAAACTATTGTGTCCTTGCCACTTTGTTTTAAAAGTTTATTATAAATATAAAATTTAAAACATTTTTACTCATTATTCCCATAACACACACACACACGAACACTTATAAATTCTCTCCCTCTCTCCCAAAAATTCGGCCATCGGCTGGCACCGCCGGAAAAGTTTTTCGGCGACCATCTCCGGCCACCACCCAACTGCCGCCACCTCCGTTCATCTTCTCCGGCCAACATTCCGGCCACCACCGCAACCGCCACTTTTCCAACGAGTTTTCCGACCAAGTCCTAAAAGCCTCCCGATCTACCCGATCCTCACCACCACGCGCTGCCATACGCCATCGTCGACCACCAGTCGACTGTGACAACCATGACTTGAGCAGGTTAGTCAAACTATTAGTATTGACTTATGTATCTGTTGCAATGAATGAGTTATGTGTTATATGTGTTTATACGTGTTTATGTGTGTTTTGTGGGATATGTGAGATTGGATAATCAATCCATTGAGCGTGATCGTCTCAATGGGATTGAATTTGTGTTGGATTTTGTGGAGTTCATTTCGTTCACTTTTAGTGACAAGGAAATGATTTCGGTGATTGAAGCGATTTCGCGTTAATTGTTTAAGTAATTATACGTATACGTATTTATGTGTTGGTAATATTAGGATGAGATTAGGTTCTAGTAGTGAGGATATGAAAGAAATGAAATTTCTATTTTTGGAATGTTAGGTTTAATAAAAATAAAAAGTTAATTATTTTTAAAAGTCTAGTAAATTGCGTTTAAGCGAAAAGGTATGCGCAAATAAGCTTAGGTTTTTATAGAAAATTAAGGTAATGTTAATAATTAAGTAATTAATTAATAAAAAAAGAAAAGAAAAAGAGGCCAATCGGCCGGTTTTAAGGAAAAAGAAAGAAAAAAGAATTTTAAAAGGAAACAAACTCTAATTAGACTTTATCTATAATTAGTTTGGGGGCCTATAAATACAAAATAAAATCCCATACCCTCCCCCCTTGTGAGTTCGGTCTATCAAAGAAGAAAAAAGAGGGGAAAAAAATCAGGGTTGTGCTTTTGTGAAGAAATCAAGCTCTAAGGTAAGTTTTAATTAATCATTGTTAGTTATTAATCTTTAATCATGTAATAATTAATATGGTGGATAATTAGGGTTCATTAAATATGTAATTAATGGTATAATGATCATGTTATAACGATTAGGGTTTAATTAGAAGTTTATGGGTGTAATTGGTTAGACTTAATTCGCGTTAGAATTTGATTTAGATTGGGGCAGAATTTAGGGTTGTGTTGTTTGGCTGATATCTCAATGATGGTAATAGATTTTGTCAAGTTTCCAGTATCTATAACGTAGCTCAGAGAGTCTAGTTTTCAGAACATCCAGCCTCGAAGGTTTTTGAGGTCGGGAAGTCATTCAAACGTTGGTTGCAAGAAAAGTTGTCAAAGAAGTAAATACGGGTCAGATTTAGGTTAGATTACGAGGTATAAAACCCCCACTTAAAATTCGAATTTAGCTTAGCCCTTCTACATGAGTTTAGTTCTATGTGTCTATTAGAAATCCCCCAAAGGAGAGCTTCTGATTTGGAGTCTAAGTATGGTTTTTAGGTCCAAACTTTTTAGTGTGCAAACAGATCCGAATTGGGACTGTTTTGAAGTTTGATTTTCTTAGGAGTACTTGTGCATGTAAATGGCTCTTGGGAATCATGAGGTAGTTAATATACTCATAAATGAACATAGGTGATTTTTGGTATGAATTATGGAGGTCAGTAAGTAGAGGTTTTGAGTACGTTAAGTCACGTTAAAATTCTGCAGTTTTGAACAAATTGTGACTAACTAGTGAAACTTGTTAATGAAGTGGTTAAAGTTGGGTATGGTGTCGGGGTGACCCATGGGATTAATAGAACACCTTAGACATACATCATATGGTTGTTACATGTGCATTAAGCTTTTGGCTTAGTAGCGTGTAACACGAGTTATTTTGTTGTTTAGATTTGTGCTAGTTGTTTGTGAAGCTTTTTGTTGGAATCTTTTGGAAAGCTAAGCAAAGGTGAGTTTCATAGCCCCTTTTTCTCATGTTATTTTGGGGTGAGAATGATGCTTGTTGTCGTGTTAAAATGTTTTTAAGCTTGCTGTGGTTATGTGTATTGGATCGTGGGCACGTTCCGTCCCGTTGCGTTATGATATGATATGTTTGGTATTGTGGATCCCAATATGCAAAATGAGGTTTGGCGGTGATAAGACTGCGTGAGCTAATATGAGACCATGTAGCGCACATATGAATTTGGTATGATTGTGGATCGTGGGCATGTTCCGTCCCATTGTGGTTAATTGGTGTCATGAATTGTTTTGGTAATTGCAACAGCTAATTAAAAGTTTATTTTGGGATATTGTTGTATGTCGTAAACCTATGATTCTCGCTCAACTTTATGTTGACGTTTTAAGCATCATTTTCAGGTGAGCTTAATGGTGCTAAGATAGAGCGAAGTGGCTAGAAGAGACCGTAGGATGCTTGGAGTTTATTTATGTTTTCTGTTTGAATAAATGCGTTAGCATGAGTTGTTTGGATTATGTTTTGCATGACATTTATTGACGAGACCTCTTTCTCATTAATAAAGACACCATTAGGTTTGGGTATTGTTATGACACTTTATGTCTTTGCTTTACTTTAGTTTTCATTTTAGTATTCTCTATATAGACACCATGTGTTGTGATGATATCCATTGGCGGAAACGCGAGGCGTAACAAAATAAAAGGAAAACGGGGAAAACAACATCCTATGAATGTATAAATGCCACTAGTGCTTTTGCGATCAATGTAATCGCCCGCGTGGTTGGAGTCGGCATAAACTATAGTTTCTATTCCGGTACCTTTAGGATACCATAATCCTAAGTGACTAGTTCCTCTAATATACCTAAATATACGCTTAACGGCTTCTTAATGGGTAGTCTTGGGATTTTCTTGGAAACGAGCACATAAGCAAACACTAAACATAATATCAGGCCTACTTGCGGTTAAGTAAAGCAAACTACCAATCATACCTCGATATTTAGAGCTATCCGCGGAGTCGGCTTCATCGTTCTTGGTGAGCTTGATCTCCGTTGACATTAGCGTCTTGGTTGGTTTGGAATCTTCCAACCCGAACTTCTTTAACATCTCATTGATGTACTTGGATTGATGAAAGTTAATACTGTTAAGCCATTGTGAATGGTGTAAGACCAACAAATTTCTCACAAAACTCATTCACCATCATACAAGGCCTTTCCAAAGAACAACAGTACAAAAAACAAATTTTTCAAAATACAAAAAAGTTTTACTGGTAAGTGTTAAAAGAAGTTAGTACGTTGGGGAAAATGGGACACTGCTGTATAAGTCCTCCGCAGGTTTGTAAATGGTAGATCACCATAATACCATTTAATAATAATCTCTCCAAATACAATGGTGGAATCTAGCCTTATAAATTTATCAACTTTCAAAGATCCCATAGGCAGACCTTAAGCCACAAACAGGCTTGGGTCCCCAAGAGAGTCTAATCACTTTCCTTTTAAATTGTGCGGATTATCCACATAGATCTCTAAAAAATAAAGAATTATTGATAGTGGATGTTCCAGCACAAGACAGGAACAAGCTTACCTTGTTGACTTTCAAGACTTTAATGGTGGCGCCTGTTGCCTTTGGAGGTAGTAAAGGCCTATATACTGGTAAAGAAAAATAAAAACTGGTAAGTTAGACTTTGAGAGGATGTAAAGCTTATGTAAAAACTTCAGCCTTCAATCTCTTTTCCTGTGTCACAAAAATGTGACAAAAAGAACAATGTTCTGTTATACTACACTGGAATGTTCTGTGTTTTGTCATCCTGATTTTAAGTTACCTGATGAAAATCAAATATTACTTAAAGCCCCTAGACAAAACAATATGTACAGTTTTCAATTTAGAGTAACATTGTTTTTCCCTTAGGAGGGTTTGGCTTTTTAGTTGCAAAGGCTACAACTGCTGAATCTAACTAATGGCAAAGGAGGTTGGGTCATGTTAAATCAAAAACCCTAAAAACAAACTTTGTGATGGGGGAAAAAAAAAAAAAAAAAAACCTTGAAGAGTTTACCTATAAAGCTTTTTTCAAAATGACCACGACTTGTGTTGCTTGTCAGAAAGAAAGCAACACAAACTTCTTGGTTAAGACCATTTAGTTAGTCAATAAGCCAACCCCTCTAGCTTCTTCAATATGGACATGTTTGGGCCTACATCTATACGAAGCAAAAACCATAAGAAATATTTTTGGTTATCACCACTGATGATTTTAGCAGATTTAGTTGGACATTTTTTCCTTAAGACCTAAGGATGAAACTATGCAAGATCCCTAATGAATTTATACGAACAAAATAGAGAACCCATGAATCAAAAGGTTGAAAATATTAGATGTGATAATGGAACAAAATTTAAAAAACAGGGATGTTATTGACTTCGTTCTGGTAGTTAAAAGGGATCCAGAGGGATACAACAATGCCAAAACTCCACAACAAAATGGAGTTGCTAAGATAGAAAGAACCGGACCCTAGTTGAGCAGCAAGGACCATGCATGCAATTCATTTTTTATAACCTAACACTTTTTTGGCTGAAGTAGATTAGATACTTTGCTTGTTATGTTCTAAACAGGGTATTAGTGAACAAGCCCTCATAATAAGATCCCTTATGAACTTTATAACTGGTAATACACCAATTATAATTTATATAAGACCTTTTTGGGTGCCATTTTGACCATCTTGATCACCATAGACCCACTTAGGCAAGTTTGATGGAAAATCTGATGAGGGATTTTTGGTTTGGTAATATCTACAAAGCAAGGCTTTTAAGAGTATACATTTATATGTAACCAAAAGAGTTGAAGAAAACCTTGCACATAAAATTCTTTTAGTAGAACAAACCCCAATTTAGCCTGGAAAGGACCAAATTGCTTTTTGACCTTTATTATTTTGACTGATTCCATGAAATATCATTCTGTAGGATCAGAGAATCAAGCTAACCTTCAAGCATGTCAACAAGAATCTAACCATAAAATACAGGTACAAAAAGACCAGAGATTGAATCAGAGGCTTCTAAAAAAAGAAGATGAATCTGCTCAAGACTGCTTTGAACTCCCAATATGGCATTCCTATTCCTCAACAAACCCATTTGCTCCAAAAACAGATAATGAGAGAGGAGGTCCAAGAAAGGAAGAATAAGTCTTTTTGGATGATCTTGCAAGACTTCAAAGGCAAGAAAAGGAAGCTAATGAGGAAGCTGAAGCTCTCAGGAAGAATATTGAATAAGAAACTGAAACTTTGGTTACTCACAGCAGGAGCTGCAAAGTCTAGCGTTTACTAAACATTTTTAGTACTGTTAGCCCAACAGCGTACAGCAAGCGGACAAACATTGTTAATACCGTTAGCACACACAATAGGCAGCATGCATATAGGGACTATCTCTTTCTAAACACAACAATTCCCAAAAAAGTGACTATGCTGGTGCAAGTTTAGACAGGAAATCCACAACAGGAGGTTGTCAATTTCTTGGAAGCAGATTGATTTCATGGCAATGCAAGAAGCAAACTATAGTTGCCAACTCTACTACTGAAGCAGAATATGTGGCTGCTGCTAGTTGTTGTGGACAAGTACTCTGGATTCAAAATCAAATGCTGGATTATGGATACAATTTCATGAATACCAAGATTTTCATTGACAATGAAAGCACCATCTGCATAGTTAAGAATCCAGTGTTTCACTCAAAGACTAAGCACATTGAGATTAGACATCATTTTATCAGAGATTCCAATGAGAAGAAGCTTATTCAGATGATCAAGATTCACACAGATCAGAATGTTGCAGATTTGCTCACAAAAGCATTTGATGTTGGCAGATTTCAATATCTGATTGCAAGTATAGGAATGCTTAACCTCTGAAGTATTGATTGAGGGGAGGTTAATTGTGTTAATATGCAGCGGATTATGCACAAATGATGCTTGAAATGGAATGGAACAACAACTAATGATGAAATTCAAGTTAGTGTTGTTGGCCTAACTTACTACTGGTAAGTATAATTAGTACTGCTATTATAATTAATACTGTGAGCATTGAGAGAAAGCAAAAACAGAAAGAGAGAATAAGTGAGCTTAAAAGAATTAAGAGAAATAAAAAAACAGATAGAGAGAATTGTGAGTTAAAAGAAATGAGAGAAAATTAGTGAGCATAAAAATAGAAAGAGTGACTTTGTAAGCTAAAAGAAATAAGAGAAATTGGTGAGATTGAAAAACAGAAAAAGAGATGTGTGACATAAAAACAGACAGAGTGATTCAGTGAGAAAAAGAATTGAGAGATATAGCGAGAATAAAAATAGAAAGAGAGCTTGTGAGAATCAAAATTGATGATGGAAATGCTTTTTGGAACGAAATTGGAGTTAATGCTGGTGACTCAGTTAATGCTGCCAGGCATACACTTACTACTGCCAGTGTTAGTTAATACTGTTAGGCGTAAACTTACTACTGCTGGTTAAGTTAACGCTGCCAGGCATAACTTACTACTGTTGGGCTACTGCTGGGTCAGTTAATGCTGTTAGGCTTAACTTAGTACTGCTAGTTTAAGTTAATGCTGTTGAGGGTGATTTCATAAGTACTTCGATTAAGAGTTTCAATCACTCATTTGATAGATTTTACACTTTGATATACTCTCTAATCATAAACCCTAACTCAATTTTATCATTCATCATCAAAACCCAACACAATGTCGAACCTAAAGCTTGCTGAAACTCATAATTTGGTTGCGTTTTTGGAGAAACCCAAAGAAACTGATAGGTTTGAAGGAATTATTGATTTTTTAAATGCAATTTCTATCAGATATGCGCTAACGGTGAATCCCACCATCTATACTTCATGCATTAAGCAAATTTGGGCTACTGCTAAGGCAAAAATTGTCAATGGGGAAGTGTAGATACAAGCCCTAGTAGATGGGAAGAAGGTGATCGTTACTGAGACAAGTGTGAGAATAGCTCTTCAATTAAAAGATGCTGAAGGTACTGAATGTCTTCCAAATGCTACAATTTTTGAACAGTTGACACTCATGGGGTATGAAAGTCTTACATAAAAACTTACATTCTATAAAGCTTTCTTTTCACCTTAATGGAAATTTCTTATCCATATAATTCTGCAATGCATTAGTGCTAAGACTACTGCTTGGAACGAATTTAGTAGCACTATGGCCTCAGCTGTAATCTGTCTTGCCACAAAATAAAATTTTAACTTTTCCAAGTACATTTTTGATAATATGGTGAAGAACTTGGAGGGTGGGGTTAAATTTCTAATGTATCCAAGGTTTGTGCAAGTGTTCCTAGATAAACAAGTTGAAGGAATAACCAAACATAAAGAAATTTATGTTACACCTTCTCACACTAAGAAGGTCTTTGCTAATATGAAGATAGGAGGAAAAGGTTTTTCTAGGAGAGTTACCCCTTTATTTCAAACTATGATGGTTCAAGCTCTTAAAGAATTAGGTGAGGGTTCATAAATACCAACTGATCCTCAACACACACCCACTATTATTCAACCATCTACATCACAGCCTTAAAAGAAACAACCAAGAAGGAAACAGAGGAAAGACACTGAGGTTCCTCAAGCTAGTGGTTCTACAGAGCCTATCACTGATGAGGCTGCCAATGAGGAGCATGTACCTACACATTCTAATGATCTACTTTTAGGTGGTGAGGATAGACTGCAACTTAAGGAATTATTGGAACTTTGTACAAAACTGTCTGAAAGAGTTCTTGACTTGGAGAACACAAAGACCTCTCAAGCTGCAGAGATAACTAAATTAAAGGAGAGGGTCAAGAAGCTAGAAAGGAGGAATAAGTCAAGAACTCCAAGGCTTAAAAGGTTAAGGAAGGTTGGTAGATCTACACAAGTTGTTTCCTCTGAAGATGAAGGTTTGGGTGCTCAGGAGGATGCATCCAAACAGGGGAGGAAAATTGCTGATCTTGATGCTGATGCAGAGGTTACTTTGGTTGATGAGGCTCAGGGGAGGAATGATGATAATTTAATGTTTGATACAGGAGTTTTAGATGAGCAGGAAGTTGAGGTTGAAAAGGTAGTTAGTACTGCTGAAGTTACTACTGCCAGTGCTACAACAACAACTATTGATGAGTTAACTCTGGCTCAGACCTTAATAGAAATCAAAGCAGCTAAACCCAAGGCTGTTACAACTGCTGCTACAACAACTACAACTGCTGTTACAAGACCCAAGGCTAGAGGAGTTGTAGTTCAAGAGCCAAGTGAATTTAGAACAACAACATCATCTTCACAAACATCACAACTTCCACAGGCTAAAGACAAAGGCAAGGCAAAGATGATAGAACCTGAGAAGCCTTTGAAAAAGAAAGATCAAATTTTGATTGATGAAGAAATTGCTCAAAAACTTCAAGCTCAGTTAAATGCTGAATTAGAAGAAGAAGAGAAGCTTGCAAAACAAAGAGAAGAAGATGCAAACATTGCTGAATGGGATAATGTTCAAGCTATGATAGATGCAGATTATGAGCTAGCTGCAAGATTACAGGCACAAGAGCAGGAAGAGTTGACTGTTGAAGAAAAGTCAAAGCTGTTTGTAGAGCTCATGGATAAAAGAAAGAAACATTTTGCAAGACTTAGAGTAGAAGAGCAGAGAAAAAACCACCAACCAAAGCTCAAAGGAGAAATCAAATATGTACCTATCTGAAGAACATGGCTGGATTCACTCACAGTCAGTTGAAGAACAAAAGCTTTGATGAAGTTCAGAAGGCCTTTGACAAGACCATGGGTTGGATAGACTCATTTGTATCTATGGATTCTGAAGTGGTGAAAGGAGGTAAAGAGAAAGATGAAGGCAGTGTAACAAGAGCAGAAGAAAGCAGTTCTAAAAGAAACAGGCACAGAGCTAGAACAAGAAAGAATTAAGAAGTAAAAGATAGATGATGATCAAGAAGAAGCTGAGACGAAAAGGCATATGGAGATTGTTGTTGATGAAGAAGAAATAGCAGTTGATGCTATACCACTAGCCACCAAGCCTCTAATCATTGTTGACTAGAAAATCATCAAAGAAGGAAAGATGGGATACTTTCAAATAATAAGAGCAAATGGAAGTTCAAGGAGGTACTCATCAATGATTAAGATGCTTAAGAACATTGACAGAGAAGACCTAGAAACACTCTGGAAGCTGGTTAAAGCTAAACATAGGAATACTAGGCCAGAGGAGGCATATGAAAGAGTGTTATGAGGTGATCTGAAAGTGATGTTTGAACCAGATATAGAAAGTGAAGTATGGGGAAATCTATAAGGATACAATGTGACAGTTTGGAAGCTATTTTCTTCAAGTGGAGTACATTTTGTGAGATTTTAGAATCTGCATATCTTTATGCTGGTAGAAAAAAGTATCCACTCACACCTGCAACAATCATAAAAATGCTCAACAAGAAGCTTCAAACTGACCATTGGAATGAGATATGCTATCAACTTCTTAAGCTCATGACAAAATAACTCAAGAATCCTAGAAGTTTTTGAATGCATCCTCCTGGTGATGGTGAAGACTTTTAATGAAGAAACTTGAGATTCAAAAGAAGAATATCAAGTTTAGGGGAGGATTGTTGGGATTAAAAGCTTCTTGATGTTGTTTGTAAGTAACTGCTGCTAAGTTAGTGCTGTTGGTATAAAAGTTAATGCTGCTGCTTACAATTACTAAATGATTACAACTGTTAGAAGAGTTTCTATTGTTAGAAGGATAAAGACAAGAGAAAGTATTGATCCTAATTAGATCTTGCAAATCTTGTAAAAGGGTTAGTTGTATTGAATAGATTCAAGACAACTATGCTTAAAAACTTTGTTGATACTAAGAGTATGCGGAATCTACTCTTTAGTACTTAGAAGAATATGAATGTAATAATAAACTATGATGCAGTAGAATGAATGAACAATGAATATAACCAAAAAGCTTCAATATTATTATGATGAATAATACGAGTACTCTGTCTAGTACTAGGGTTTACAACCTTGAAGCTATGAATGTGTCTATCGAGATGTGTTTACAACCATAACCTAGGATCTCCTTTTATACACCAAGGAGTCCTTTACAAGATACAAATCTTCTAAACTTATATAAGATATCTACGTATCTTCTAATTATATAATATATACACAATAAGTTCATACATATCACAAAACACGCTTTTATCTCTTTGACAGTTGTAATCTTCATACAGCAGTACAAAGTCTTCCAGCAGTACTAAGTTTAGTACTGGCAGTACTAACTTTCATCTGGCAGTACTAACCTAGTTAGTACTGGTAGTTATATTCTGAGCAGTATTAAGTTCTTGGACTAGAAGTACTAACTTGTGAAGATTTATTCCCAACAATCCTCCCCTAAACTTATGATTTACCTTTAAATCTCAAGTTTCTTCTGAATTAAATCTTCTAGTCTGCACTGCTGAGGATGCTTCCAATCACATTTCTACTGTTGTAATTATGACTTGACAAACCTGTTGAGCTCATAACCCATATCACTTTGATGATCAACTTCTAGCTTTCTACTCAACAGTTTTGACAGAATATCTTGTGATAGAGGATATTTCTTTTCTACCATCATGTGAATCACAAAACCAGTATCCATTAAAAGCACATAAACTCCACAAAAATTATGTAACTTCCAGTTTATCAGATTCTAGTCTTGTTGATTTCTCCATATTTCATCATCTTCATTTGGTTCAATCAATGTCTTCAGATCTCCCCAAAGCAATAAGTCATAACCTTCTGGACTTGCTATCTGAAATCTTTCCTTGACCAATCTGTATAATTCTAGCACATCTTGCCTATCAAAATCATAAAGCATTGCACTAAATAACTTATAATGTTTAACACTTCCATCTGCTCTTTTGATTTGATAATAGTATTTATCATTTTCTAGAATCTGTGTCTCCCAGTCAACTATTGGATACTTTGTTGCTAATGTTTCGACATCAAGACTTTCATCTTCTGTAATAATGTTCAAGTAAACTTGAAGTTCTTCTTTCTCAGTATCATCTTCTAACTTTTTTTTCTTAGCACTTTCTTCACTAAGAGTTTCTCTTGCTCTTTTTATAGCAAGTGATTTCTTTCTTCTTCGTCCAGCTGTCCTAGAACTTTCTTTCTTAGCTTGTTCAGATATAACATCATCTTGCTAAACTATCTCTTCTTCAACTAGTTTTGAAGATTCTTGTTGAAGATCAAATCCTGATCTCTTCATAACTTCCTTTTCAATCTCCGAACCCATAGGTATAAAAGCCTAATTTTGATCCCATACTCTTTCAAATATAGGTCTAATGTCTTCATAGCTCATTCCATTAAAATGAATCATCTTGTATCCACCTTGATTCTTTAGATACAGACACATGTTCTTCCTTACTTCAGCCACATAGAAAGGTCTATTTTGAAGTGTATGATATCTTAGAACAGCAGGATCACTCCAATCAATATCATGAGCTTGATCAACTTTAGCTGCAACTTCTTCTCTTTCATCCAACTGCTTTGGTAATTCCAAGGTTGTTTCAAAGTCAATCCTTTCTTGTTCTTGTTCTACCTTAAATCTAGCTTCCTGTTCAGCATTGAATCTAGCTTGTTCCTCCTCAAATACCTTCATAGCTAATTCCTCATCAACACTCATTTGTACTTGAACCCTCTTATTGATTTTCTTTGGTGGCTCAGACTCATGCATAATTGATTTGCCTTTGTCCTTTTCCTTTACACCAGCAGTACTATCCAATTCACTAACAGTACTAATATCAGCAGTACTAACTAATCTACTGGTAGTACTAACTCCACCACTGCAAGTACTAACTTCTCTTCTTCTTCTAGTGTAAGTTTGAACATTTTCAACACTTTGTCTTCTTCTAGCTGCATCTGCAAGAGCTGTAGCTGCACTAAAAACACCTAACTGCTCTTCAGGTTGATCACTAATCTGAGTATCATCAATCCTCCCCTGATCTGCAGCATGTGGATAAACTAAAGAAATTCCATCATCTAAGTCCGGTTCTTCAATCAAACTCCTCCCCTGATTGGAAGGATCCTCCTCAGCTTCCTCATCATTAGAGATTACAACTTTGGCTCTCCTCCTAGCTTGGCTTGTCTTGATTGTCTGCTCTAACTTCTTCACCCTTTTGATCAGTTTTGTAAGAGCAGCATTGTAGGTCTGTTTTGTTTGCTTTAATTCAGACTCTAAGCTTTCAACCTTCTTAGACAGTGAGGTACAGAGATCCATCAATTCATTAAGTGATAAACGACCCTTATCGCGTCCAAGTAAGTGAAAACTTTGGAGAGGTGATTCATGGGGCATTAGAGCAGCCTCTTCAGTAACAGGTGTGGTTTGGTTAGATGGTGGTGTAGATGGTGATTGTGAGGTTGATGGATGTGTTTGGGGTGATAAGGATGGTGAAGATGTTTTTCTGGAAGGAGATAACTCAGGTGTAGTGATCATGGTTAGAAATAGTGGAATGTCCACCCCAGAATATCTTTTGGAAGCCCTTTTCATATTACTAAAAAGTTTTTGTGTAAGTGTAGGAGTAGGAAAGGTTCTCTTATGAGGGAAAAACATTCTCTTGCGTTTGTTCAAAAAGATTTGAATGAATCTGGGATACATCAAAAACTTTGACCTACTATCTAAGTTCTTTACCATGGCCTCAAAAATTAAGTTGGAAAAGTTAAAGGTACGGTTAGTTGCCAGGAAAATGATAGCAGTAGCTATATTGCTACTAAACTGCTCCCAAGCAGTCTTCTTAGGACTCAAACAGTGGAGAATGGTATGAATGAAGAATTTCCACTGAGGGGAAAAATGTCCCTTTTGAAAAGTTAGGCTATCAGAAGTGATTACATACCCCATGAGAGCCAGTTGCTCAAAAATTTCTGTAGTAGGTAGAGTTTTAAGACCTTCAGAATCCTCAAGCTTGAGATGTCTTCTAATGGAGGCCTCAGAAACAAATACCTTGACCTTCCTATCTATGGTAGCAGTGATTCCCCTGACTCCATCCTCATTTGTGCTCAAAGTAGCAGTTTGCCAAAATTGTTCTATAGGAGAAGCATAAAGGGTTGGGCATTCAGTGAGGGCATTCTTGATGTGACTTGCAGTTAGAAAATCAATGATTTGATGAAACCCCTCACTTCCTTCTGACTTCTCTAAGTATGCAACCATGTTGTGCTTGTCGCAAAATTCCAAACTCGCCATTTGATGAATAGAAAGTGAATTAAGGTTCTGGGATATGGTCGTGGGAGAGAGTATGAGTGTTTGGTAGAGGTAATTGAGATAAGAGAGAGTTTTTAAGGTTTTAAAATTTCACCGACTGAATAAGATTTGTACTTATCTTGAATAAATCTTATGTTTATAGAAAGATCATGAATTCTCTAATTAGTCAAACCTATAGACAAAGTAGTTGGCGGAAATTTCACAACGGCTATATTTAGAGAAGGAAATTCTGTTATGGCTCAAACAGTACTAACGGTCACTCAATAGTACTAATATTAGCCTAGCAGTACTAACTCGAAGCCTAGCAGTACTAAAATATGACTATCAGTACTAAGTAATGCCCAGTAGTACTAAGTAATGCCTAGTAGTACTAACATTGAGATACCAGTATTAACCTCAATTTCATCCAAAGAGCATTTCCATCACCAAATATTGACTCTCACAATCTCTCTTTCTGTTTTTATGCTCACACAATATCTCTCAATTCTTTTTGCTCACCAATTCACACTTTCTATTTTTATCACACAACTCTCTTTCTGTTTTTCAGCTCACTTAATCTCTCTATTCTTTTTCTCACCAATTCAGATAGTGTTGTATAATGTGCCATCAATTCCATTAGTTTCATGTTGTCCTCTCCACTTCTAAGTGTGTTAACTCTTGATAGAGGTGGATCATTAGATTGTTTAGATTTAGTCTCAAACCTAGTTTGAGCATCTACACCCCCAATATGGTATCTTGGCACCTGGGACCACTACCTGAACCAGTTCCCTAAGGATTTGGCTCATTAAGTGTTGCCATAGATTGGGTCCTATTCATGTTACCACTGTCCGCTCTGCTTCTAAGCTAGAAGCAGTAGTGGCAGCCCTTTTCATTCTGTCACCCAACTCCTTATGGACAACCTCATCACTAACCTTTACAGGGGGACCACTAGACTGAGGTATCTTGGTGTCCCGACCTCTTTTGACATGCCTAGATGTTTTTTATTCTTTTTAAACCACTTTTGATATTACATGTCCTTTCATCTATGCTTGACTGCATATTGACATAAGTAGCCTCCCCTAAAATAATACTTCAGAGGTGAAGCCTTCAACATTAAGTAATCTAGTTGCTTATCCTGCAAGTGTTAGTCCAAAACCAAGAAAAACACAATCTAAAGCATTTTCTTGTTTAGCAGTATTAATTTTGACTAGCAGTTTTAACTAACAGTATTAAGTATAACTGACAGTACTAGTTATACTTAGCAGTACTAATGGATACAACTAATAGTACTAATCCTTTACAAAACTTTACAAAAACATAAAGAGATTTAAACATTAAGGATTAAACATTCCAATACTTGAGACCAAGTATTGAAACCTTCCTGCATCAAAACCTTTTGTAAGAAGATCTGCAACATTATGTTCAGTATCAATTTTAACCATTTGAATTAACTTTTTAGCATTGCAATCTCTTATAAAATGATGTCTAATCTCTATATGTTTTGTTTTAGAATGTTGAACAGGATTTTCAATTATGCAGATAGTACTGTTATTATCAACGTGAATCATAGTATGCATGAAATTATACCTATAATCCAGCAATTAGTTTTGAATCCAGAGTACTTGTCCACAGCAACTAGCAGCAACCACATACTCAGCTTTAGTTGTAGAGGTGGAAATCACAGTTTGCTTCTTACACTGCCATGATATCAACCTATTTCCCAAAAACTAGCAACCTCAAGTTGTTGACTTCCTATCTTAAGTGGCTCCAGCATAGTCACTATCAGTATAAGCAACTAGTTCAAATGGAGAATCTTTAGAATACCAAAGGCCTAAAGTTAGTTTGCCTTTCAAATATCTAAAAATTCTCTTTATAGCTAAGAGATGTGATGTCTTTGGAGTAACTTGGAATCTGGCACATGTACATACTGCAAACATAATATCTGGCCTAGCTGCTGTGAGATACATCAAAGACCCAATCATAAATCTATATAGATGTACATCAACATTATCAGCATCTCCATCTTTGACTAAAGGCTTTTCCAAATCAACTGGAGTAGAAGCAGACTTCACATTAGTGTAGTTGAATTTCTTCAAAATCTCAGTTACATATTTATCCTGACTAAAAAATATTCCATCTTCCTTCTGTTGTACTTGTAATCCTAGAAAGAAAGTAAGTTCTCCCATAGAACTCATCTGAAACTTATCCTTCATAAGCTTCTCAAATGCAGTGCATAGCTCCTTGTTTGTAGAGCCAAAGATAATGTCATCAACATAAACCTGTACAAGCAAAATATCTCCTTTTTGCTTCTTGATAAACAATGTCTGATCTATCTTTCCTATTTTAAACCCATTGCCTAACAAATAGTTAGCCAAGGTTTCATACCATGCTCTTGGAGCTTGATGTAACCCCATAAAGTTCCTTGACCACCTTGTAAACTTTGTCTGGATGGTCAGGATCTTTAAATCCTGGTGGTTGAGTAACATAAGCCTCTTCCTCAATAGTTCCATATAAGAATGCACTCTTCACATCCATTTGATATACCAGAAAACCCAACTTGTAAATTCTTCATTACACATTACACTGGAAGTACTAATTCCATATAAGAATTTCCACTGTGGAATCGTTGAAGCTCAGTTTGTTTAGAACTTTAATCTAGTATTAACAATAACATTGAACATAAAATATGTATAGTGGAATTAACATAAGAACAATGATATTCAAGAAGGTGTTTCTTCATTAATAACCATATGACTACTACAAGCCCCAATTCTACCTTGATCAAATGGTAGAACGGTTACCTAATCTAACAGGAATCATAAGATTCTTGAGGCTAAAACACTAAACCTAGGCGTCTCCTTAGAGAACTTGACGCCTAGAACACACACACTTTTCTGGTGTTTACATCTTGACACACAGAAAACTATACGACCTATATCTCTTTATATACTAGAGATATTAGGTTTACAAAGAATAAGTATTAGGAAACAACTAAATCTTCCTAACTTTTACAATTATCTTCTAGGAAATCTTTTGTAATCTTCCATCTTTTGAAGAATTCCTCCTTTGTCTTTTAGGTCCTTCATCTTTCATATGTTTTGTCTTATCGACTCAAATATAATTCCCAACAATCTTCCCCTAGTTGATAATGACAAAACCATATAAGCACAAACTTCCCCTGAAGCTAATATATATATGAAAGAATAAGGATCTATGCAATTCCACCAAGGATCTGTAAGTTGCACATCTTCTTTGTAAATCTTCTTCCCCTTTTTGTCATAATCAAATAGGGAACTATAAGTAGACGCAACTTTGATTTCGACAACCACAAACCACTATCAAACTTCTAATCCAGCCTTCTAACTCCTCAAATTACCCACCATTACGCACAATAAGAAAAATGAACTTGAGCAGTAGAAACTAAAACTAGCAGTAGTAATAATAACTAGCAGTAGTAAAAATCTTCACCTCGATGTAGCATATAAATGGTTAAACATTTTAACTTTAAGCTTCCCCTGAAACCCATATGTTAACCATTTCTTAAATGTAGGCTCTATGTAATGATTACTGATTAAGAAAACTAAGTATTACCAACTTGATGCTGAAGTAGAACAACCCAAACTTGTGTCTTATATCTTGTACTATCCACGTGACGTCAAACTTATAAATAAATCTGGGAAATATAAGTAGATCGCAACCTCTTGACAATTATCCTCATCTTCTATGAGACACCAGACCAAAGTGATAGCAAATGTACGCATTGAGCACCATAAGAGAAATCGCACACCTTTGCTAGATTTGTCAAGTCTTCGTCACATCGTTTCTAAGCACGAACAAGTTATCTTTAAACGTTGTAAGCCGTTTAAGATATGATAAGAACACGCATCCAAATAATTCCACTTCATCTTCAAATAGGTGATAAATAACCATCTTCGTAATCATTTAAACCAATAAATATAAGCCTTTTTTAAATCTTTAAGAACATTTAAATCTATCTCAAATACCTCTTGAACCTGTGTGTGTAACAAATCCAAAACCAAAATGCCTCTGCCTGAGATCTTTCATTGTCCGAGATCAAAAAGCTCTTTTGTCCGATATCAGACATAAGTAGCAGTACTAACTGCTTTGTCAGATGACTTTGGCAGTTTTAAAATTCAAGCTCAGCAGTACTATTATTTCTTGGAACAAACAGTATTAATAACACGAACAACAGCAACACTCAAAGGCAGCACTAACTTTGCATGTCTTCAAACAGTACCTTCACTAGCAGCATCTATGCATACGAACACTACTAGTGTATACTTTGAGCCCAAACGTATAGCACTTCTTTGGCAACACTAAACACGAACAATATAACTGTTGTCTGTTTGAAATAGTATCATGCATCACCACCTTGAACCACCATATAAACAAGCAGTACTAATGTTCTTTTGAGACCCAACAGTATTAAACTTGAAGCCCAACAATGTTCGAAAACTATCAGTATAAACACATACGAAACTGCTTTTATACCTCCTTTGTCCCATACTCTTTCTGTTGCCAATCGCTGCCACGAACCCTTTGATCTTTAATAACACTGAAACCCTTTTAAAAACCCAATTAGGGTTTTAATGAGTTCGTTAAGGGTTAGTAAAAGAAATCCAAGACAGAACCATCTTTAAGAATAACAACGTAACGTTAGTGATTCGTTATGAACTTCCAAATATATGCAATCGAGCATCCCACGAATCCCCCATCATTGTAGCAGCAACAAATTACAGCATTTTCTGTTCTTCTTATTGATCACATCTGTTGAAAGACTCACCAAAAACCCTAATAGTTATACGAATAAACCCAACAGATCTAGGGTTTCCTTCTACCTTCTTGAAAAGATCGTTTAGGGTTATCACAATTTCATTATGGTGAGTAGAACAATAATGAACAGAATTAAAACCTTGATAACATGATGATGATCAAAATTATATACCTTAGAAGCCGGATCCATCACCAAAAACAATCAATCAGATCCGAATCATAAGAATACACAAACATGCTGTTGTCACATCTTCTTGATGTCTTGTCTTCTTTTTCCTTCATAGCATGACATCAACAAACCTTGTAGATCCTAGATCATGAGCCACGAGGCTCTGATACCAATTATGGAAACCATATGATCGTTGAAGCTCAGTTTGTTTAGAACTTTAATCTAGGATTAACAATAACATTGAACATAAAATATGTATAGCGAAATTAACATAAGAACAATGATATTTAACAAGGTGTTTCTTCATTAATAACCATACGTTCCTAACAGTCCCAATTCTAGATGATCAATTCTAGAACGTGTTATCTAAACTATAACAAGGAATCAAAGATCCTTGAGGCTGAAACATACAAACCCTAGGCGTCCACTTAGAGGACTTGACACCCAGACACACGCACACTTTTCTTGGTGTTTACATCTTGACACATACAGAAAATAACACGACCTATATCTTTTTATATACTAGAGATATTAGGTTTACAAAGAATAAGTATTAGGAAACAACTAAATCTTCCTAACTTTTACAATTATCTTCTAGGAAATCTTCTGTAATCTTCCATCTTTTGAAGAATTCCTTTGTCTTTTAAGTCCTTCTTCTTTCATATGTTTTGTCTTATCAACTCAAATTTAATTCCTAACATTTTTTGTTAATAAGTTATATATGAATATTTGAATGCAATTATTGTAACGGAATACTTACATTTTATGTGACTTTTAAATTCAATGTCATTTAATTTTACTAGAAAGACATTTCAAGTAAATTGTTTATACGGTTAAACTCGATTGAATGTAAAAAAATGGTTAACCATAACCCGAACCGCCTGTAACCGCTCACTTTGGGTACCCGCACGTCCGGTTACCCGCGTAGTATGGTTCGATTTCGGATAGTAAAATTATATTCACCAGCCTAGTGATGGATAGCGTATATCTCCCACAAACATGACATGTAAGCCACTACAACCCAATGCACTTGGAACCCATAAACCATGTTAATTACCCTTTTTATCCAATCATGGATGTGTAGTTACATGACATATAAGCAACTACAACCAATGACATATGGACAATATGATGTCCAAATACCCATTAATTGAAGGTGACCAAGTGATTAACCTAGTGACATGAAGACCCATGGCCCATGTGGAATTAGCCATTATCACCGGTCATGCATGGTGCATTTTCACTATAAGCTACTACAACCCAATGCACATGACCCATGACCCATGTTAATTACCCATTGTCGATCACCAGTCATGTATTGGTCGATAACATGACACTATAAGCCACTACAACCCAATGCACATGACCCATAACCCATGTTAATTACCCATTGTCACCAGTCATGGATGTGTCGTAACATGACACTATAAGCAACTATAACCCAATGCATATGACACATATGATGTCAAATACCCATTAATGAATGTGACCAGTGATAACCCAATGCACATGACCCATGACCCATGTGAATTAGCCATTATCACCGGTCATGCATGGGTTCCGTTACACTATAAGCCAGTACAACCCAATGCACATGACACATAACCCATGTTAATTACCCATTGTCGATCACCAATCATGTATTGGTCGATAACCTGACACTATAAATCACTGCAACCCAATGCACGTGACCCATAACCCATGTTAATTACCCATTGTCACCAGTCATGGATGTGTCGTAACATGACACTATAAGCAACTACAACCCAATGCATATGACACATATGATGTCAAATACCCAATATAATGAATGTGGACCTGTAATAAACCATAATGCCGCATGAACCATGAACCAAGTGATTTAGCTATTTCACCGGTCATGCATGGGTTGCATTATCATAGAAGCCGCTACAACCCAAATGCACATGACCATGCCATGTTAATTCACCACATAGTCGATCACCAGTCATGTATTGGTTCGACTAAACATGACATCTATAAACCACTACAAACCCAATGCACGTGACCCATAAACCTTGTTATATTATCCTTGTAACCAGTCATGATGTGTCATAACATTGACACTTAAGCAACTACAACCCAATGCATATGACACATATGATGTCAAATACCCATTAATGAATGTGACCAGTGATAACCCAATGCACATGACCCATGACCCATGTGAATTAGCCATTATCACCGGTCATGCATGGGTTCCGTTACACTATAAGCCACTACAACCCAATGTACATGACCCATGACCCATGTTAATTACCCATTGTCGATCACCAGTCATGTATTGGTCGATAACATGACACTATAAACAATTACAACCACGCACATGACCCATACCAATGTTAATTACCCATTGTCAGACGCCGGCTATCGATTCGCGATTTTTCAACCTTTGCTAACTTTTTCTTTAAATTTTTTAGTAAAACAAGTAACAAAAACCTTTGATTACGGACTTTATCGTAGATTAAGGTTATTTTCTCGATTATATACCGCAAGAACATTTAATGCTACAAGGATGTCGACGCCTAGCGCATCGTTTATGATTTTTTCAACTTTGCTACTAGTTCGTTAAATTTTTTGTAAACATGTAACAAAACTTTTATTCACGACTATTATCGTGGCTAAAGGTATTTTCCCTCCAATATTTTTGTGAAATATTTTGTAAAATTCGTTATAATACTTTTAGTATGTTGACTAATGTATTCCACCAAAAAATTTCATGAATCCCTTTCAAATCTTAATTCTACACAAACAACTCCTTTTGTCACGCCACAACTCCTCTCTCATTCACCACAATCCGTCACACCACAGCTTCTTATCATGTCAGCTCTCTAGTCCTGTCACTCTTCCGTCATAGACCCACCAATCAGTCACCACTTGAAAGTATTTGTTATGTTCCTTTTGTACACATCGTTCTAAAAAAATCGTGTTTATGATTTTGTAATTGAAAATGTCTTGATTATGCTGTAATTGAACATTTGTTTTGAGATTCCTTCTTGTAAATTATGTCAATTTTTTGGTAAAATTAGCTAGTTAATTGGTTAAAATATATAAGTAACCCTGTTAAGCCTATTACCACATGAACATGGGGCTAAATGAATTAGTATCACATTGTTTGAGTTGTTGGAAAGCCCCCTACTTGAATCCTCCATAATGTCTCACCGGACCCTTAAAACTAACGATGGGGTGACCTGCAAGTCTACAACCATAAAAGCTCCTTCTTTGTCGATTGTTGCTCGGATAAGTGGATACATTTATAAACATGGGACAAGTCGTGGATGTGAACTAATAGGACACAACCAATCTTATGTTGGATGGAGTAGCAGGTTTGTTGTTTATGTAGTACACAACTTGGCAGAATATGGGGAAATACCGACCTACGAGTTAATAAAAACATCTTTATAATGCCATGTCCGTGTACCAATGTTATACCACATCAGATCTTTAAAGTGAGGAAGTGCAGTTTCATTTATTCAGAAATGGGATTGATCTAAGCTACACAAACTGGACTAAACATGGAGAAAAGGATGAGCCATCAATAAGTGCCCAAAACCTGTTAATGCTACAACAGAGTTTGTTGACGACACAAATTTTGCTTTAGATATTCCAATAGATGGCCCAATAAGAGTAGAAATGGTTAATGTTACAAAAGATAATTTTGATGAGGATGACCTTGTCAAGTTTCAAGAACTATTATTAGACGCAGAGAAGCCTCTTTACGAAGAATGTCCTGACTTCACAAAGTTGTCCGCAATAGCTAAACTACTCAACTTGAAGGGTAAGTACGTATGTTCTGATAAGTTCTTTACTGAATTACTAGGATTGATAAAAAAGATGCTACCTGCTGATAACAAAATGGTGGAAAAAACTTATCAAGCCAAAAAAGTTATGAAATTGATGGGATCAGGATACAAAAAGATACATGTATGTATCAACAACTGCCTTCTTTACTGGAAGGATGACAAGGATCTGACTGCGTGTCGAACTTGTGGGATATCAAGATGGAAGGTGGATAATAAGACACATAAAGTGTACAAAAACATTCCAGCAAAGGTAATGTGGTACTTTCCAATTATACCAAGACTGCAACGACTATTTAAGATACAAAGTATTTCAGAAGATTTAAGATAGAACGCGACACAGAGGATAACAGATGGTATGTTACGTCACCCCACAGATTCATAGGCATGACGTACAATAGATGAAAAATTCCCCGAAATTGCTTAAGATCCAAGAAATCTACGGCTAGGAATATCGGCTGATGGGGTTGACGTCAACACAGGAAATAGGCATCATAGTGTATGGCCAGTTTTAACTGTCATATACAACCTTCCTCCATGGTTGTGTATGAAAAGAAAGTTTATCATGCTTTCGGTATTAATATCGGGATACCCGGGAAATGATATCGATGTTTTTTTAGAACCGTTGGTTGATGATCTACATACCTTATTCGAGACAGGGGTTGATACATATGATGCTTCCACAAAAGATAACTTTAATCTACGTGCCGTTGTGTTATGGACAATAAATGATTACCCTGCACTTGGTACATTATGTGGCTGCCCGTACAGTGGATTCAAAGGTTGTGTAGTATGTGGGAAAGATACAAACTGTGTTAGACTTTCTGCCTCATCCAAGCAAAGTTATGTTGGTCACAAACGATATCTACCATATAACCATCCGTTCATAAAGCAAAAGAAGGCATTTAATGGACAACAAGAATTTATCCCGTCTCCAATTCCAATGACTGGGGAACAAATATACAACGAGGTACAACATATTAAAAATAAGTGGGGAAAAGGAAAACAAACAAACAATAAGGCATCAGAAAACCAAGAATATATAAGAGGTAGAGGTGGGAAGATTCAAAAGCATAAAAGAAACACAACAGAAGATGAGGGTAGTTCAAGCCAAGTAACAGACAAAACGATGTGTATTGGAAGAAATTCAACATTTGGTATCAAAAACTTAGGTATTGGATGCATAATTATGTTCCACATTATATTGATTTTATGCATGTATAAAAGAATGTTGCTGAGAGTCTAGTCGGAACTTTGCTACATGTTCCAGGAAAGACGAAAGATGGAGTGAATGCTCGATTGGATCTGGCTGAGTTGGGGGTCAAACCAGAGTTGTTTGCTATGCAAGAAGAAGACAAAACAACACTACCTCCACAGGTTAGACATTGACAAATGCTGAAAAAGACACCTTTTGTAAAACGTTACACAACATGAGGGTACCACAAGGTTATTGTTCAAATTTATCTAGTTTGATGAACCTAAAGGATAGGAATCTCATTAGCCTTAAATCGCATGACTATCACATTCTAATGCAAGAGTTTTTACCCATTGCAATACGTTTAATCATGCACCTACCCACACGATATGCTATTATCAGGTTTTGCTTTTTCTTTAAATCGATATGTAGCAAAGAAATCATATTGCAAGAACTAGATAAGATGCAAGCAGAACTGGTAGTGACACTGTGCCTACTCGAGAAGTTCTTTCCTCTGTCATTTTTTAATACTATGATACATTTGACTGTGCACCTAACTAGGGAGGTAAAATTATGTGGTCTCATATGCTTTCGGTGGATGTATCCCTTTAAAAGATGTATGAAGGTTATTAAAGGACATGTGAGAAACAGAAATAAACCAAAAGGATGCATTGCTGAGGAGACTATTGCGAAAGAAAAACAATAGAGTTTTTTAGGCGAAATATCATAATCCATGGAAAAACTATGGTAATCCCACCTGATAAACATGAAATGATGAAAATGATGAAGGAAATCCATTGTCGCGGCAAATTTTCAGTGAAGTTTTGCGGATACTCTTTCAGAAGGCATATTTGTCTGTAATAGGATAAAGATGAAATGTACCGTATTTATCGATTTAAGTAGAGTTGATCCCACTTCAATTAGTCAATTTCCTTAAGTTGTTTAAGGTTTAGTTATATATTAGATAAATCTTAAGTATTCTATAATCTTTTCCATAATTAAATAATTTAAGACATATCATATAAGCAGTACTAACTAACAAACAGTACTAACTTATTAACTAGCAGTACTAACTAACAAACAGTACTAATATTCACTAGTAGTAGTAACTATGTACTAGCAGTAGTATAAACTTAGCATATTTTCTTTGAAGTTCATGAGCAGCACTAAATTCAGCTAAGCAACATTAACATAAACATGAGAAGCAGTAATCCAAAGCATTAAAAAGACTTTTAATCCCAACAAGTATTACTAATTATTTTAGGAGACACAAGCAAGTTTTGAAAACAGAAAACCCATGTAAATAAATAGAATTTCTGGAGAATGAGCACAGTAAATCTTTTCTAAGTGGTTACGCAAAGAGGTAATTAATCGTATGTTATGTATAATTGTTTGTTGTTCCTTCAATTTGAAGCTAATATAGACTTGTAATGAAATTCAGGTTGAGAGAGAGTTAGCGATCTCCAAAGAAAGTGTATCAGAAACTATAAGGTGGATATCATATAGACCACGCGCCACCGTAGTGAAATACGATGCATATAACATCAATGGGTATACCTTTTGTATGAAATGTCATGATGGCAAAGTTTACCAGAACAGTGGGGTTAGTGTTGAGGCAATAGATCTACACATATCTAAAGAAGTTGCAACCACAAGACAAGCATTTTATTATGGGGTTTTAAAAAAGATATGGGTACTAGATTACCATTTTAGGCAAATTCCTCTTTTCAAATATGATTGGGTTAATCTCAGAGCCGGTGGTGTGAAACGTGATACTACTCTTGGGTATACATTGGTTGACCTGAATAATTTAGGCCACAAGGTTGATCAGTTCATATTAGCCTCACAAGCACGACAAGTGTTTTATGTGAAAGACCAGATAGATAAAAAATTGTCTATTATCTTTAAGACACCTCCCAAGAATTAGAAAGATATGTATGACGAAGTCGATGAGGAATTTAGTATCGTCATTTACCAGCACAATGATAACATATTGCCATGTGTAGATCGACGTGACTTGGGTAATGAATCAAGAAATGACTACTATCGAACCGACTGTGGAGGTGTTGCTATACGAAAATCCAAGTGAACCATGTCATGCTTAAGTTGTTACACTCTATCTTTATCATATTTCACCCGTTCTTATTTATGGATTTATGTTTGTACTGTGCAGAACCTTTTTAAGCTTTTGTTTTGCTGCAAATACTCTTGTGAAGGATCTCAATTTATCTATTAATTTTTTACTTCCTGTTTGGTTTATATCTTTGTATACGAGGCTTTCAAACCCGGGTGATGCACCGGATGAGTCATGAAGTTGCTAACGTGCAATGTATTTGTTTTTTTTTTAAATTGAGCTGTTATTTGTTTGTATTTTTAGATACGGGTCATACAGGAAAAATGATATGGGTCACCTACAATATTTCATGTAGTAATGACTTGTATCTATTGATGAATGTTAATTATGAAATTTAATGTATTGGTCTGTTTGGTTTGTGATGTTATTGTCTAGTTTATGTGTTATTGCAGCTTGCACATTGCATTTGCAGCTTGCATATGCACATTGCATTTGTACATTGCATTTGCAAGCAAGCATTTGTACATTGCACTTGCACATTGCATTTGCAGGCTAACGTACTTATTAAAACCTTATTAGTGGATTTTGGCTACACTTAAATAGTGTGTGACAAAACTTGAGTCCATGATTTAGACACATAAAGAAACACTTCATGTGACCATATATGACATTATGAATTTAGACACACAAACAC
>BQNB010061168.1:26078-36603 GCA_026074375.1 Tanacetum coccineum | reverse complement strand
TATATAAAATACAGTGACCAACGTACTTTGAAATTTGATGTCAAATTGGCTGTCAATAAGCTCATTTCCACCCAATACTTCACCAAGACCACCCCACTTATGCCCGGGTTTACCAGGTCGACGACAAAATGGAAGGCTGTAGTAGTTGTATGTTTCTTGTGGATTATTGTAAGGCCCGACTTTATTCACCCAAAGGTTAATTGTGTCATCTGTTTGATACTGCAAAACGAAACAGCAAGGTTGTCAAAATACATATCGAAATATATACAAAAAGATGCATAATCGACCATGACAATACCTCCAAACTAATAACACTGAGACATATAATTAACAACCAGATAATTGTGTCACAATAAAAAGAACAAGGAATGACCAACATGAATTAGTTTGGTCAGTTGCATTCCGTAATCAGTACTTATATTGGTAATGATCAAAATTCAGTATCACAGCCTAATCCCTCTGCCCTAAAGCTTTACCTATTAAGAAGCATCTATCTGGCTCATTTTACAGACCGTAATAAAAACCCTTAAAAAAGCATGGGTAGCTATCACCTGGGCTAGAATAGTTATAATATATAATCCAAATTTCTAGATAATCGACAATCATACTACCAGATTTGTATACATTCGAACCCCTAGATAACTAAATAATGACAGTACGCCCAAAACTTCTATTTTTGCCAAAGTTGGACCAGTATTAACTTGCGCAGAAAAATGCACTCCTCAAATTGAAGAAGATTGAAATTATTCCCAACCAATGTAATACAGAAATAGTCATGGAAAAGCAGGCACTTGGGGACCAAGACTGACATCGTTAGCCTCGAGAATTGCTACCATAGATGTAAAAACAGCTTCTGGAGTAAACCAGACTCGGTGAATGAATTAGCTCGAGATGGTTCGGGCTCTAACAGTGGACCTAATCAGATTTGTATGGGTCATTTAGCTGCTGAGCAACCGTAAGGATTTTGGCCGTAACTCTGTGCTCGGAACTCTGATTCTAGTGATTTCAATCATTCTGGAAACTAGAAATAATTCTCTGCAACCATGTCATCTGAGATGTTAAAGTTGATGTTTATAGTGAGAAAGCAACAGCACCACACTAAGATCAAGAACACAATCGACTACTTTCGGCTTAACAAGCTGACTTTTATTCATCTTTAAATCATTTTCTCTCTCATACAGCTTACTAGCCTTTATATATAGGCTGAAAACTAAAGTACAACGTAACTCTTAACTCTTAAGTATCAAATCAAAAGTCTATAAAAGATAAATACTAATAGCGGTAATAAAGAACAAACATAATGGAGCATTATAATCAATTAAATGAGTTCACCGAGGCTGGGAACAGTAGTGACCTTGGCACAGTAAGGCGACCTACACTACAAAAAACATACCCCACAAAAATCCATTTGTATTTAATTCAACACACACACAACACAATCACACGAATCGGTCGGAAATGCGACCCATTCGTCCTTTTTTCAATCACTCGACCGATTCAAACTATTAGGTGGCACACATGATACATTTTGGGTCATCAAAATCAAGCCTTGATACCAAGAAGCAACTATGACCCAATAGCTTATAAATGGATGTTTCTTTTCTTCTTAGTGGTGAAAAAAAATGGGCCAAAATCCTTAATGCATCTTAATTGGGAGAGGCATTAAAGCATCCCTCTCCCCTTTAAGAGGCTAATTAAGAGGTTCATATCTAGCCACTTAATTTGGTAAACACCCGGTCGTGTAATACCAAGCACAATGGAAAAGTAATCATACGCACTGTGCCTAGTCCTAATAAGTAGTAAAGATTCTAAAGCAATTGAAACTGCATCTGCCTCTGATACATGGAAAAAAAGAAATCCATTTTACGTCATTCGCTTCACTAACTAAAACTTTATATACTAAAGGGATCACTGATATGTGATACATGTTTTTAGGTACTAACTCAATCCTTACTTTTTATACGTGTTACTTCACCTGCACAACTCATACTTTTCCGCAGCAGACATTTTTTACAAACAACTCCTCTAAACTTTACGAACCAAAATTACATAATACCTGGCCTAATAGATCTATCAAAAACTACAAGCATCCAAAAAAAAAAGCGCCGAAAATTTACTCTTTTTATCCTGCATTTATACTAATTAACCAATCCAAAATGCTGACGTCATCAAAAAGAAAACTTTGTTTTCACAGTAACTGTAACAAGTAATGAAGCAATGAGATCTAAACCCTAAGCTCAATTCTTGACCCAATTTTCAAATGAAATCAAAGATTTAAACAAGGATCTATAGAATCAATCAAAATTAGGGTTTTTTTAACCTTGTGATCATACTCAGACCCAAACACCGGAGACAAAACTAGAAGAAACGAAGCAATGAGTATCACGGCGGCCGACATGGTGGTCGCCGGCGGTTGGATTTGGATCGAACGACGCTGATTTGATTGATTTATTGATCGGAAAAA
This sequence comes from Tanacetum coccineum, assembly GCA_026074375.1. Taxonomy (NCBI): domain Eukaryota; kingdom Viridiplantae; phylum Streptophyta; class Magnoliopsida; order Asterales; family Asteraceae; genus Tanacetum; species Tanacetum coccineum. Next base: position 34,139 of record BQNB010061168.1, on the reverse strand, counting down.
TGAAAAAGGGGATTTTTTTTTTTTTTTTGAAGATTTATTTTTGTTATTTTTGGATCTGTGAAAAGAGGGTGCCCTGTTTTTTTATGTTAGTGTTAATAATTAATGTGACTTTAGAGCAAATTAAGTCAATTATTTAATTTGGAATGATTGAATTGTTTTTATGGAAAAGTGAGGTTTGGTACCTTCCTTGTTAAGATTTTGTAATTTTTAGCAAGTTAGCTAAAACGAGAAGTTTGGTGTCCGCGTGTTATGATAGGTTTTTTTTTTTTTTTTGCTTGGTTTTAGTGAGTCGTTTACGATGGATAAAGCAAGTATCATAGGATATGATATGCATCCATCAAGTCTAAAAGGTTGTCTGCATTTATCATATCTCTAATCATCTAGCAATACAAAATAATGCACTAATTTATACCATTGGCAGAAGCATCAAACACGGAATTCTACATTGTCATATCGGCCAAAAAATTAACAAAGGAATTAAAAGGTAACACAATGATTATTAAATTTATTTGCATGAGTATAGGGAAATTTAAAAGAAGCATTTTAGTTATGAGAACTAACAAATAAACAAAAAGATGTTACTAGCGTTCATAAGAAGGATGAGCAGGTCTAATTTGAGATATTAAAAACTACATGAAACCCTTCAAATAATCTTAAACGAGGATTTCTATCCGCTGCGGAGCGCGGGGTTATGCGGGTTTTTTTAATTTCGAAATGATAGAACACCTTAAAGAAACTCATTTTAAATGGTTATAAATAAGCAATATATTCGTCTGGAAATTTCTGAATTTTACTTTGTGCAATTTTCAGCCCCACAAAAGCTGCTTATCGGTAATAAGATAAACGTGCACAAAGAAGGACATGAAGTAAAAGATGGTGAGGCGAAAAGTAATATGCACCAGACTACTTGTCACGTTAATCTCTTTCATTCCTCAACGTTCTTTGGTGGAACGCATTTTATCCCTGGTAAGAGTCTCTTGTGGAGCCGAATATGACACAGTAAAGTAGTTTGTGTCCTTTCGATTACAAATTCGCAAAAGGCGTTGGTTGATAATATAATGGGTTTTTACGAAGAACAATGGGAAACCGAAGAGGAAATGGCGGAAAGTGATTTGCACCAAATCATTTTCCACGACGTTCTCTTCGATTTCGAAGTGTTCTTTGTTCTTTGGTATTTTTTTTCATTTTTTGAACGCGTTCTATTGTGATAACGTCTTGTTTGTGTATGAATGTGAAAAGAAACATTGTACTTCTCGATACTGTCTGTATAGTTAATTGTTAAAGGGAAAATCGGGTTGCGTCCTCAGAATAGAGAACTAACATAAAGAAAACTACGTTTATTTTACTATATGTTTATCATCAACGGTGATTATCTATGTCGATAAAACACAATTTTTTGTTATTGCTCTTATACTGCAGGACTTAAATCGATCACTTGTGTCATTTGCTAAACGGGGGTCTCGAGAAAGGTGAAAAAAAGAATGTTTATGGTAGTTGATCAGATTGTTGTCTTGGAATGGGTAGTTCTAAACACTTTGTATATAAACTTTGCGGATTTTTTAAATAAACACATTGTCAATAACGGTTTTTTTTTTTCGAGTAACGGAATAGATAAGGCGATTTTGCATTCAAAATCGAACTATGTTGTTGTGATATTTTATTCATGAGCAGCTATCGGTGTAACACCCCATAATACGATACGAAGCGGAAATACAACATTCGGTGGTTGCTACTTCATGAATTTTTGTCACACGAGTCCTGTAAACGTTTTTAAAAACGATGTTTATATAACAAAATTTATTTTATTTATATTGGAAAAATCAGAGTTACATTGGTCCCAATTAACTTAGAAAATTTCATTTCAAAAAGTATGACACGGGACTTCTTTTTCAAAGCATCCTTCTTGTTTGATATACAAAATATTTCACTGAGACGCAGTCTTTGATTATCCGTGTTCCGTTCCATACAAGCCAGATTAGCAAAGCATTAAACCTGATCATAAATGCTTAACACGTCAATCAACAAACGTTTTGAGTGAATTCATAGAGTTACAAATAACGGTCAGAACGCATGTTTACTTCCACAAAAAAAACTATACATTGCTTGCAGGCATGTGTATATCATGATTTCCACCAATGGAGCCGTACTGTAACGAACTTAAACATTTATCATGATAGACAAATAAGTGACTCGTGTAGTATGCCATACCTTTCAATACAAATTGTTTTAATGGTGCTCACCTTTGGATTCATACCCCGACAGGGTTGTAAAAACAATGATCTATTTAATGCATTCACCGTTTACCTCTTCGGTAATTACGAGTACACAGTCAAAGGCATAGAACTCATAGCCTGGAAATCATATCGCATCATAACAATGTGGTTTAATTTCAAAACAAGAATGTATCCCCGCTGGGGTTTTATAACAGTTCAAAAGCGAGGGTGTGTTGAATCTCACCTGATCGAAGCCGAAGAATCAAAATACCAAAAAATCCAAAGACGGCTCGACTACGAACTAAAACCGCGGAAGGGGGAGACTATAATTTATGTCGCTCGAATTACTATCAATAAGGTATTTGTATCGAAAGTGTGCGTACATCGCAACTATTAAAACTATATAGATAATACATACACATGTGAGAGGAAATCCCACTTGCGGTTTAGATCCTTTAACCCGCATAATTGGTTAACGATCATTCTATTTATTACCGTTACAATTCTTTATTGAAAACTTTCTATTTTCAATAACTTTCTATTTTTGGAAATTTACTATTTTCGGAATGCTACCTTTTTTAGTAAGTCAGTCATTTAATTATATTTTGATATATTTATTTTATTTGTGTACATTCGAACACAATTTGGTTATTAATTACTCGGATCGAAATATATATTCCGAATATTACAAAAGTTACTATTTTTGACTTTCATTTTTAGAACGACCAACATCGTTAAAATACGTTGTTTTAAAATATCGTTGATATATTTTATTAACCGAATTAACCTTTATCGACACTTAATGTCGGTTAAAATCTCCGTTTGACTTTTACGCTAGACTTTTATACGTATAGTATATTTATTTTCTACACGCAACTAGTTAAGTGTATTCGTTTAAAAGTTGGTAAATCCAAAACACGATTGTCATATTACTAATAAGTGGTTTTTGCCATTTTTCAAAACTCACAAGTTTCCTATTAACCTATTTTATATTATAAGGTCAATGTTTGTCTAATTTGATTATATATTTTCTATCTACTTTATTTATGGGGCTAACTATGACTGGATTAATATGAGAATAGTGACTCTACGCCACTCAACGATGACATGCCACAATTATCATTAAATTTCGAATTTTCAATCATACTGTTGATAAACTCAACTAATATGTGTATTATCCATTCTTTATTATAGTGAGAATATTATGGAAGAGTCATATGGTGATCACCTTATATTCGGTAATAGCAATATCCTGACCTAATTTATCTCAAAATTTGGTTATTAATTTACATAGAATAACATTCATAATTTTTTATTCACACACACTCACACATACAAACAAAAGACATGTTGAAACCCTAACAAATATTTAAGTATTTGTTGCGAGCATTAATTTGTGAACGATTTCATTATCAACAGGCTTCTAATTTGTTCTTCTAATGATTAATATAATGGCATATTAGTAATTACCCTTGTCGATACATGTATGCATGCTTCTCTATGTTCCTGTTGTCACGATTTAATATCATAATATTAATAGATTTATTTACGTCAAATGGATCTATTAGATCTTTAGCTTCATTGTAATATTGAAAAGTATAACGTGATTAGAAGTTCTTATTGTGTTTGATAGTTCTTTTTGTAGAGGTTTGAATTTGTGATCGGCACAGAAGTATGGTGAAAGAGACCGAGTATAATGACATATTGGGAGTTAATCCTGAAGCATCTGCTTCTGATATTAAAAAGGCATATTACGTTAAAGTATGTATTTTTACTTATTACTCATGCTTTACGGATAGTGCTCACTTTTACAAAAAACTGGTTGTGATTGATATTCGATTTATGTGTTGATTCTTAAGTAATCACAAAGGAGAAAAGTTGCTGTTGTTTTTAAAAGGATTAACAAAAAGACAAAGTTTTGTCTTTTAGTTTTCTTTTCTATATTCACATCAGGCTATCCTTTTCTTTTAATTATATAAAAGGAATTTGATTATAATGGAGGTTACTTATTTGCAGGTTCTTTCGGTTCAAGTATTGATCGTGGTTAACTTGGATTTCGAGTTTTATGATCGGGTTATTTTTTTGAGCCAAGTCGAGGTTTTAGGGTCTCTAATTAAATCGACTTGCAAGAGGGTTATTTTCACAACAAAGTTTAAAGAATATGTAATACAGCTAATGGCATTATCCTTTACGTTTTTTCTTATTGCAGTACGCGTATTGTAGTTGCAATTGAAAATAAAAACACCAAAAGCACATGTTTGATGTAAACTGATATTTTAAATTTCTTTTCAGGTGGTGTCCATTCTGGTAAAAGTTGCTGATGGAAGTTCATGTACATACATCTGTACATATATTTTGGTATACCTTATGTAATTTATGTACAGAAGTATTTAAGAGGCGTAATTTTTTAGATTGATGATGTTAACCGAAAAATATGCAGGAGATTATAGTTATTGAGATTATCAAATGACTTATATCAACACCAAAGTAAGATTTCCTTAATGTTATAGTTTTTTTGTGTTCTATATCTATATCTGATGGTTGTGTTTAAGCTTCAGGTGTAATAATTGGAATGTTGACTCTGGTCACGTGGAGAATGTTTTGTTGTTAGGTGTTCCCCGAACGATGTAGTAGTAAGATTTAAGCCTATGTCGTTAAATAGGCAATGGCAATTATGTATTATTGACTTTGGCCCTCCTGTGAAACAAAATTAGCAATCGTTTTGCAACGGCATAAATATGATGATTTTTTCATGTGATTTTCTGAACCATAGAGTAACATTTTAGCTTTAGTAAGAATGAATATATATTGATTGATTGGGTCTTTATGTCGGTTTAGCAACTTTTGTGTTGGAAATATGGCGTCATATTTGAGATGTTGAGGTGAAAAATGTGATTCACTAATTCATGTGTTTGTTCAATTAAAGAAGTGGGTTGCTGCCACCTCATAGAAGGAGATGGCACATTTAATGTTGAAGGCCTTGATAGTTTCATCAAGCAAGTCAAGATGTCTGAATGCGGGCTTTCGTACGCTGTTGTTGCCATCATGGGACCTCAAAGTAGTGGTATGCTTTCTATAATCCGTCAAAAAGTAAACTTATTTGACATTTAAATTAGAATTTTAAACCAAGCCATTTATCCTGTAGCTATGGTGATACATTAACTTTCAGTGTTATCATTTTAACACCCCATCTAAGTGTTTGAAAAGTTATTATCGAGATTGTGTTACAACTTTGTGTTTGTGTTTGTAACAGGGAAGAACACACTTCTGAACAATCTATTTCACACAAACTTCAGGGAAATATATGCTTATAGGGGAAAGGTATGTATGCATTTTGTTGCGTGTCGTGGCTCTTTTTCATCTGTCATGAGTATTGCTAACTTACTGCATTGCTCTTTTAATAGGTCTCAAACCACAAAAGGTATTTGGATGGCAAGATGTGTCGGTATTGAGCCTTGCACTATAGTAATGGATCTTGAGGGTACTGATGAAAGACAGTGAGAAGAGGTAGTACTCATTATTATTTATATTTTGTAGTTTATCTTAACAAATAGATACACTCGATATTTAGTTTTATGATTTTTAGGCCTTTTGAACTTATGTCCAGCTCCAAAGTCTTCATTAAGTTGTAGACGGGTCCCTGCCCTTTACTTAAGGATATAATTTTACGCGCCTTATGAACTTATTTTTTCTGTTTCTACAAGATGATACTGCATTCGAAAAGCAGAGTGCTCTTTTTGCCCTTAGTTGTTTCCAATATAGTGCTTATTGTGTAATGTGATATTTTTTATAGGTATCTTCCAATTGACATTATCGTGACAATGAAATTACTAAGAGCCAAGGCCAGACACTATCTAAGGTTGGTTTGCTTATAACAAAAGACAGTATTCTCACACGGACAACTATATGTCACACTGTCAAGAACCAAACGAAAAAGAGGAATAAATATTTATGTTTACACAAACACGACAACCATTAGAACTGAACGACAAACATTGTCTCAAAAAAAGTTTTATGAACCGAACCCGCCCGTTGGGCGAGTAATGTTACTATTATATATATATACATATACACACACACACACACACACACACACACTAGTTTCAAGGCCCGCCCATTGGGCGGGGAGTTTTAAGGTATTGTTGGAAGTAACAATTATTTTTTGATATTTGTACGTTATTATTTTTTGTTGTTCCAATCAGTGTTGTAATACAAGGTCTACAAGGCCGATTAATCGCCGCCTAGGCGCTACAAGGTCCCCGACCTTGCCGATTAATGTAACAGGGTCAAACAGATAGGTCAACCGTGGTCAACGGCAACCAATAGTGGTCATTGGTGGTCAAACTTGCCAGAAACCTTCTAATCTTGCCGAAAGGACGTAAAACTCACCGTAAACTAGTTTTGATCACTTATAGTAACTGTTTAAATCTATTAGAAGTTGTTTTTAGAAACAATCTTGCCAATAATATCTAAAACTCACCGGAAATACATAAAACTTGCCGAAAATACCCTCATTTTGCCAAAAATGCCAATCCGATTAATCGCCGATTAATCCCTTCTAGACCGATTACAAGCTACAAGGTGGTCGACCGCCCGGCTAACAATTCACGATTTTTGCAACGGATGTATAGTTTTAATACGTATAATAATATAAAGTATAGAAAATTCCAAAACTACCTTGAGGACAAAGATTAGTAGCAAATTCTACACAAAAATATCACACGTAAGAAACCGGTAAGTGATTAACGGGTCGTTTTCCCAAAGACTTATGAAATTGAGACCTCGTTTGTTATTTGGACAATGACTTAAATTGGTTCGAAGATGATTTGTTTTCTAAAATCCTAATAGTGAGCAAATAAATGAACAATTAAACCTAACTACGAGAAATCAATACGGGAAAGTAAAAAAAAACGCAAATCGGGAATTCTAAATGGGACCTAAAAACCCTAAATTAAAATTAAGTCCTAAAATGATATTTTTGGTTTTTATAAGTCTAAATTAACTAAAAAGCTAGGACAAAGAAAATTATACCAAAAACGAAGGTGATTAGGGCTTGAAAACACTAAAAATGTGAATGGGATTCAATCCCGTTCTTTAAAAACCGAAATTTTGCAATTTTAACCCTACGAAAACAAATCTAATTTTTCTAGGTTCTAAATGTTAAAAGAAAATTTCCTTAAAAAAATATATTTTTTTGACTTTTTTATAATTTTTTATGAATTAAAAACGATTTAAAGGAAAATTAAATATAAAAAATACTAAACGTTTTATAAAAAATATGAAAAAATTCTGAAAAATTGCTTAAACTATGACAATCCTAAGAAAAATAAGTTAGGTAAAACAGGGTAAATAATCATGAATTACTCAGGGTATATAATTGACTGATAGAGATAGATATTGATATGTCAAAAGATAGACGTAAGAGATCGAATTTAAACCAAGTATTATATATATATAAGGTTATATATAATGCAATAATGATAATCAGAAAAGCAAGTAAGGATCGGGGAATACGCGCGTGTGGATATCGGATAGCGATGAAGGATTCTGTAAATTTGAAAATGAAAGAAAAGAAAATCTTTAAACTTTGTAGTTATAGACTAGGTTTTGAAAATGACCCAGTTCCCTATAACCTTGGCTCTGGTACCATCTGTAACAACCCCCAAAATCATGTAGCAGTGGAATAGTAACATTGGGGTGCTACTTCAAGTACAACAAACTAGGGGTGAGCATGGTTCGGTTTGGTTCGGTTTTTGTATAAAACCGAAGCCGAACCGAAAATTTTCGGTTTTTTATTTTTAGAAACCATTCGGTTTCGGTTTTGTGTCGGTTTGGTTTTTCGGTTGTC